>VHZZ01023064.1:21276-32280 GCA_009801015.1 Silene noctiflora | reverse complement strand
GCCTTTCGTTTATGACTAGTTTTCATATATTATAATTTCGTTATAATCCTAATTTAATAATTTCTTGATGATATATACGGATATATCCTAAAGGGTTCTCCGGAGGGACTAGTTTACCACGAGTCACGACAGAGATAGTGTTGCATAGTTGGTTGAGTCATGAGATGTATCTTTTCCTTTTTGGTTTAATGACATGTAATAACTTTAAAATGTTTTATTATTGATGTTTGATTATTACTTTATCTCGGGCAACGCCCTTATCTGTTGGGGAAGGTCTTGTTAAGGCTCCCTGGTAGATGGGGTGTTACAAAGTGGTATCAAAGCGACAATTTTGGAACCTGTAATCAATGAGCCTAATGAATGTAGTGAGTCTAATAAAATGAACCTGGTGTATGTAAGTTGGGAGCCCCTCAGTGATCGGTTTTGGGTGAGAAGGCGCCCTCATTACAAAATCTTGGCCCCAATATGCTTAAGTCAACCACTTCGAATGGGGGGTGTTGAGTTGGGAATTGCATGTGTATAGTTGTGTGTGGTATATAGAGTAGATATAGTTGTGATTGAATCTAAGATGAAGCCTTGTGTATGTAAGTGGCAGTACAATAGCGTGCAAGAGCTGTGAATAGCTTGAATGAGTGAGTATGAGGTGGAGAATGACGGATGTGTAGGAAGTTTGTATAAGAATATTTGATAATGCGATAGTTGTARTGATTAGCAAGTCGCAAAAATGTGCTTTAGTTAGTGCCAATTGTGTTGTAGCGTAATAGAATTCAATGGATAAAACGTGGTTGCATACGTTTGTGAATGAGCATAATTGTGTGATTATATCTCGTGGTTGTTAGATTGTTGTGACACGTTAAACCATAGGTGTGAATGTGATAGTAATTGATGGTTAATTTACTGAACGAAATATTTAATAGGTTGTAGCCACATGTTGAACAAACAAACCGGAGTATGCATGAATAAAAGTTGAATAATGATTTGTTACATGCGTACATGTGAGTGAAAGGATGCCGTAGCTGGATTAATTTGCAAAACTTTGATGATGTTGTTGCTAATGTGTAAACATGTCTGCATGAGATAATCGAGTTACATACGGATAGTGTTAATTGATAGTAGTTAGACGGAAATAATCAGTGACGAGTTTCAATTACAAATGGGGACTCGGAACAAGTTGTTGTTTTGCAGGAATTGTTAACCGAATTCGTAATTTCGACCTTGTTCTTAATCTTATTCGACCGAGTACGAGTGCCTACACGACCGAGTAGACCTTACTTGATCTCGTAGTTGAGTTATTGAATCGAAAACGTTGGAACTGCCAGCGGGAACTCGATCGAGTAGCTCCAACTCGATCGAGTAGAGGCCACTCGATCGAGTAACTAAGTCACTAGATCGAGTAAGATGCTACAGTACCCGTATTAAGACGGGATACCTAGCCTATTTCTTCATTCTTCTCTATTTTCTTTCCTTCTTACTCTAAACCCTAAATTCCTCTTCAAAAACCTCTTCTCTCTAATTCTTGGGTAAGTTTTGGGTTGAATATTCTTGATAATCAATCAACCCTTTGAGCAAATCATTCAAGGTAAGATTGCTTCTTTATTTCTTTGTTTTTAATCAATTAGAAACATGTACGTTGTTGATTTTTATGGAAAAAATCAAATTACAACCATGTATTTTGACTTTTGTTAATGTATTTTGGGTAAGCATTGCTTTGATTAGTTGTGTTGATGCTGAAAATTGCAAAATCCAATTGATTTGTGCGCATGGGTAAACCGAAATTTCTAGGGTTTGGGATACAAATTGAACTTTTCTGTGTCTTTTGCATATGTAAAAAAGGGAAATAAGGTAGGGGATGTTGTTGGTATCATGTTTGGTGTTGATTTTGGCTAATTTTGTCAAAATTTTTATCTTAAAACTTTGTCTTAAAAGTGCCCGAAAACTGAATTTCGCCCCAAAATTTGGCAATTTATGATCTTTTGTAAAGCTATTTCGAGGGAATTAAGATCCCAACTTTCTTTTCAGGGCTAAAACTTGGTGTTTTGAAACCATGAAATCGTTTTTACGAAACATGAGGATAAGATGGAATGAGAATTTTGGTTGTCTTCTTTTAAAGGTTGCTTTAAATTATTGTTTCTTAATCCATGATTTGTCCTTGAAAAGTTTTTTTGATCAAGTAAGAATTTATTTTGTGTTGTTAAAACATATTGAAACAGATGCCTAGAAACGTTGCTGCAACTCGCCAAAGTAAGAGGTCACGTGTCGCCGAGATGGAGGTTGGGGAGGGGAGTCAGGGACCTGTTGTTCCGCCAGTTTCTGACTACCCTACAGTTGTCTTTGATGATTTTAAGCAAAGAGAGGCCTTTGTTGAATTGATGAAACGTCGTATGAAACCCACTAGGTGCATAGACTTGGTAGTTTTGGAGGACCTGGGGGTGGAGACCGACGTGAGACACATCTTCAAGACCTTGGGTTTGACTGGGTTGTATCACCTTAGGAAGCACTCCTACCCTTTCTTGACTTTGGAATTCATGAGCTCCTTTGTTTATGATGCGGTAGCTAAGACCGTACAGTTCCATTTGATGAACACCATCTTTCTCCTGTCTATGGACCAGTTTGCTTCTTACCTTCGCCTTGCTCGACCCGAGAAGGCAGTTCTTAGAGACATCCCGACTGAGTGTGGGGCTAGCAGATATATGCCTTGTTTAAACGATAAGCCTGCGCCTACCTCGAGTAACATGTTGATTAATGATGTTCAACATGTCACCTGAAGATTTTCCTCCGTGCTTTGACTTGCATGCTTTACGATAGGAAAGATGTGAGTAAGTTAAACTCGCATGAAGTTATGTTGCTAGTCACCTATCTTAACCCCGACCGAGCTCAGCGAGTTTCTTTTAGTACCCCGGCCATCGTTTATGCTATCTTGGCCTTGATGGCCACTTCTTCGACCCGGTACTTGAGTTGACGTGCCATTGCCACCCGGTTGGCTGAGAGGTTGACTACCTTTGAGGCATCTTCGGCCATCACCCCTATGGCCCAGTTGTGCCCACTTTGGATAGGGCTTATTTTGTCGACCAGAAATGGTTGAGGGTTTTGGAGGGTGTTGGGTGTGAGTTGGATGAGGTTGCCGGACCCTGATGTTCAACTGTTGCTTGTGAATAATTGTTGGATGGTAGATGGAATAGTTGTATCCGGTGAGTATGATGTACATGATGGAATCGTGCAATGATTAAGATTTGGTTAGTAAGTGGAAGTAACGGTCGTGTTGGTGTGTTCTTGCGAGTAATGTGTGTTGATGGCTTGATAATAGGTAACATAAGATACTAAGTGGCTTAGGTAGATAATGGTGATGAGTATTGGGCATAAACAGATGGGCATATGTAGGAATGGTTGTGTCGGGATCTTGCCGGAATGGGTTGTCGTTAGTGGCTTTAGTCACGTTACACCGTGAGTCGTGGGGAAGGATGATTTGAACTTCGGGGACGAAGTTCTTTTTAAGGGGGGAAGACTGTAATACCCGTCCTTTTAAGGACCCGTTGACCGTCCTTGACTGACCATATACGCATGTTTAGACCTTTGTTAGTCCCCGAGGTTTGGTCCTACGTTATAGTACCCCTTCGAGTGTAGGGGGATCGATCTAGCAGAGGCTACTCGATCGAATAGCTTAGTCACTCGATCGAGTAGAGGTCACTCGATCGAGTAAGAGGGTTACTCGATCGAGTAACTAGAGTCCAGCGGTAAAATATATATCGCGATATCGTGAAACCCAAATCATTTCATTTCTTTTCTCCTAAACCTAGATGTCGTCGTCTCTCTATTCCTTCACCTGAGTTCACCCTTTTGGAAGCCTAAGGGAGTTGAGTCACCATGAGGATGGGAGCATGTGTCGGGTAGCAGTCTTGCCGCCGGAATACTCTGTATAGGTATGTTGTCATCATCATCATCATCGTCTCCCTTAGTTTGGTTATGGTTGTAGTGGTAGTAATAGATTGTCGTACTGTTTGTAATAGGTGGTTATGGTGGTTACTTGTCGCCTTGCGGTTATGTGCGGTGTTGCTGCGAATTGCTAAAGGTAGGGTTTCCCTACTCAGTTATTGCTTACTTGTTTGTAAGGTGGTTGATGGTTGACTGATATGTATTATGGTTGATTTCGATGGTAATGATATTCGTTGTTGTATAATGTGATTGGATGTGTTGTCAATGGTTCGCGAGGCGTGCCCTCGGCTGAGTGGAGTCACTTGCGGGAGTGACTTCACGCCCTTGATTTGCCCTCTGTGGAACCCGCCACAGAAGGGGATGTGCACATTAAGGAACTTGGGTTTTTGCTCGGAATAGATGAGCGGGGATTTGGTGGGTACGGCTGCGGTCCCCCACTTGGGCGGCGTGGAATATCCGTGTGAAGGGTATTCTGGCAGGGCTACACATTTTGGTGTGTAGTCAGGAGTGTGGAGATGTGACGGTATGGGTGTATGTTTATTGTATTTATTCTTGTGTGTTCATACAGTTACTAACCGTGTGTGGTGTTCGCTGTGTTTCTTTTTATGTTGTGTCTATTGTGATCCTTTACAGTGAGCAGTCAGTCTTAGCAGGTTGCTTTCTGGATCTTAATTGGATTCTCCGGAGGGACGAGCTTACCACGAGTCACGACAGAGATAGTGTTGCATAGTTGGTTGAGTCATGAGATGTATCTTTTCCTTTTTGGTTTAATGACCTGTAATAACTTTAAAATGTTCTATTATTGACGTTTGATTATTACTTTACCTCGGGTAACCGAGATGGTAACGCCCTTTTCTGTTGGGGAATGTCTTGTTAAGGCTCCCTGGTAGATGGGGGTGTTACACTATGTGAGTCATGGTTTGGATGCTTAGATGTTGTACTAATGGATGCATTCTTATGAGGTGTTCATGTGTGCGTATGTGACATAGAATTGATCATTGTGGAAGTAGATGAAAAGAGTATGAGTGTAACATGTTTCGGGATCATTGTAGTGCACGTATGCGTGATATATGTCGGTTTCGAACCTTGGTGCATAGATAACATACATGAGTTCAATTTGCTATTGTTATTGCTGAGATAAGATTGATGATTATAATTGTTAGAGTAACTATTTCTGTGAAGGTAATGTGTTGAGAACGGTGAGTATAATGCTGTATGAGCTAACTCGGGGCAAGTCACTGCAAGCCGGTGGACTCCCGAGCCTTTTATTTCGTAACAATAATGTTTTATTTGGGTGTTGATTGAAAATTTTTTACCTTCCAGTGGCACTCGACCGAGTGGGAGGAACCACTCGACCGAGTGAAGGGGCACTCGACCGAGTAGGACATGTGACTCGACCGAATGGAAAATCCAGAACCATTAGTTCAGTATTGGAACATCCACTCGACCGAGTAGACAAGTCACTCGACCGAGTGCACTCTCACTCGACCGAGTGGGTCATCTACTCGACCGAGTGAGTTACACGGGTAAAGTAACTCGGTCGATATGCTCCTTATTTTCTCATTTTCACTCTATCTTCATATTTTCATCACTTTCCTCACCAAAAAACTCAACCAAAAACCCCCATTGTTGTTTTATTGGCTTGGATTTCATCTCATTGTTTTACTTTTCTTCCTCTTATTCCATTAAGTTAACAATGTAAGCATCATCTCTATAATTTTCAATTTCTTCAATTTGGTTTTCTCTAGAACAACACTAGTTTATTTAAAGTTTGATGGCTAATTGAATGTGTAATTCCTGTCCCTTAGGAGGATCCGTTGACTGACCATAGTTGGCTTGTGTGACCTTAATCGTCAAGACGAAGTCGTTGTTTGGCTTTGGACTCGACCTAGTGAGTGACACTCGGTCGAGTGTGGTGCACTCGACCGAGTGCAGGGGACTCGGTCGAGTACGCAGGCACTCGACCGAGTACATCGGTGACAACGTATTAATATGTTACGCATAAGTCATAGTTCCCGAATCATTTTTATTTCTTTTCTTTTCCTTTTCTTCCCCACAACCCTAGATTGATACATCTCTCCCTACTACTCATTCCTCACCTTTCTAGCATCTACCTAGGAGACTATTATGGGATTAGAAGTATACGCCGACTCCGACCTAGTCATCCGATCGTCTAATAAGGTAACTCACCGTCACCATCTGTATGTCTTGGGTTAGGGTTACGATTATGCGTATTCGAGTCGTATCGTTGTTGTAGGTGCTAATGTCAATGTGCGATGCTTGTATGTTGAATTGATAATTGATGCTACGTGGAATGCGGTACAGGTAGGGTTTCATACTCAGTTGATTGTAGAACTGTATATTGTAATATGTGACGATCTTGTATTATATGATTGTGGCGATGTTGTGATGGCGTTGTTGGTGGTGGATGTTGGTGTTGGGTGTCACTGAGATGTGATCAGTATTGTGATTTTGTGAGCCATTGTGAGAGGTGGTCTCACCCCCATTGTTCGCCTCTTGCGTTCTCTCAGTGCAGGAGGGATGTGCACATTAAGGTATTTGGGTTTTGTGGGTGGTTATGTGGTGTGGCTGCGGTCCTCAATGACAGGGCTACACACTTTGGTGTGTAGTCGGTTACTTAATGTGTTGTGTGTGGTGATGGTGATGGTGGCGGTGTGGTGTTTGTTCTGTTTTTTTACATTGCTTACTGTATAAAGTTGTTCAGTTGACTGACCCCGCGTTGTTTGTAAAAATGTGATGATCCATTCGGGGATGGTGAGTAGACTGGCTTGCAGGTATAGTTGTTGTTTGGATGCTTGTTATGATGAACGTGTTTGGGGATGGGAGACCGCTGACGCTGACATTAGTATAGCTATGATAGAGTACTCAATTGTAATAGTTCGGTAATGTAGTTTGGTATATCTTGTCCACATAAAGTGTAAATAATAAAATGTTTTTCTTGAATGGTCTATTTGATATGTACTTACCTCGGGTAACCGAGATGGTAGCACCCTTGGTTGTCAGGGAAGGTCTAGTACAAGCTTCCTTGGTAAGTGGGGGTGTTGCAAAGTGGTATCAGAGCGACGATTTTGGAACCTGCAACCAACGAACTCAATGAATCTAGTGAGTCAATTAAAAATGAACCTGGTGTTTGTATGTTGGGAGCCCCTTATGAATTGGTTTTGGGTGAGAAGGCGCCCTCATTTCAGGACCCGACCCCAATGTGCTTAAGCCAGTAATTTGGGTAGGATGTTATGCTGTTGTTACTTGTGTGCTATGTGTCAGATGTGAAATTTACGTATATGGTCGTGGGTATCTTGTATGTCGTCATATGTGTATGCACTCTAGTTAGTTGTGAATGTGGTTACTTGAATAATTGAATGTGTGAAGGCAGTCACTTGAGTTGCGTAAACATACAGACGTAATGTTGGATTGATTGAATTTTAGCCTATAAAGAGAAAGTGAATCGGGTCCTCGGACTCCGAACGATGTGCTTTATTACAGGAATAACTGATATGGACAACATAATCGTTAAAATTTGAGATTTTAGGGAACTCGACCGAATACAGTAGGTGCACTCGACCGAGTCAGGCATACTCGTCGAGTCCAAGGCACTCGACCGAGTGCGTAAATGGACAGAATGTGGGTTTTGAGCTGTCAATTAAGCACTCGACCGAGTACCCCGGACACTCGACCGAGTGCGAGTCATACTCGACCGAGTGCCCTTGTTTAGACCGAATTCGCGAAAACAATTTTTAACACTATAAACCCTCCTTCCTTCTAACTTTCGACACATTTACCTTCAAACACTCTTTCAAATTTCTCTCAAAATTATTCTAACATCCAAAAGCTTAAGGATCTTACTCTAGTGACTTGCAAGCCCGTCTTAATCTCTTCCTTGTTCAATCCTTCTCTACTTTTCAGGTAATACTAATGCTCTTTTGTTCCATAAGTTTTTGTGATAAGTTTTCCCCAATTAGCTGATGTAGATTTCGATTTTCGTGCTTCAAATCCCTATTAAATGTAATTATCTTCATAGAACTTGTTTTAGCTCTTGTTTTATGCTAGAAATCGTTATTTTGGATCCCAAATTTGCAAAATCAGTCCCGCAATTTCTAGGGTTTGTCCCCAAATTTTGATTTTTGTCACTTCAAATCCTCTTTTAAGGTTGAAAACGGCTATAGGGTGCTATTGCTATCATATGTTGCACTTGATTTTGGGTATTTTGAGTGAAAAATCCGTCTTAAAGTTTTACCTTTCTTAGTAATGGAAATTATGAAATTCCCTCTTTGTTTTCAATTCCTGAGCCAAAAGATTTTGTTGTCAATTGATGTTAATGCAGGATGCCAAGAGCCAAACCTACTCGTCTTCTAACCATGAGATCTAGGGCTGAGAGAGGGCAATCTAGCCAAGGTTCTGTTGTACCGCCGGTGGGGTAATATCCTACCGTGGAATTTGCAGACTTTAGGCAAAGGGAGGTGTTTGTGTCTTTGATGACCCGGACTATCTGCGCTACTAGATGCGTGGATACGAGTATATTGGGAGAGTTGGGGATCGAGAGTGATGTGAGGCACATCTTTGAGACCTTGGGGTTGATGGGTTTATACCGCTTGAGGAAGCACTCCTACGAGTTCCTCACTTTGGAGTTTTTGAGCTCCTTCTCTTACGATGAGGAGGCCGAGACCTGCCACTTTCGATTGATGAACCAAAGTTTAGACCTGTCTATGGAAGATGTAGCGGACCATCTGGGGCTTGAGAGGTCGACGGCGGATCACTACCTAGATGTGGCTAAGGAATGTCAGGCGATTGAGTACTTGGCCATAGTGACGGGGGTGGAGACTAATGTGAGTGCTATGTTGATAAATGACGTTCAACACGTCACTTTAAATATCTTCTTGAGGATGTTGACGTGTCTTCTTTACGAGAGGAGTGATGTGAGTAAATTGAACTCACACGAGGTGATGATCCTAATGTCCTACTTGAACTCAAAAAGGGAGGAGCGGTTCTACTACAGCCCTCCGGCGATTGTCTGCAATAACTTGGCCTTCAAGGCTCAGTCTCCACACCGCTATCTCAGTTGTGGGGCCATTGCTACCCGGATAGCCCAGAGGCTGGCTAATTTTGAGCCCTCCCTCACCTTTCTGGCCATGTTCAAGAGTGTGTCGGCTATGGATAAGAACTACTTCCTCCGGCAGAAATGGCTTAGGGTGATGGAGGATAGGACCCTGGCTTTGAGGGTTAGGGGTACCTTATGGATGACCTTGCCCGACCCGGTCAACCTCCCCAAGGTTGACCATCTGACCGAGTAGACCGATTACATGTTACCCCTACCCCGGACTACTTAATTCTGAGGCATGTCCTTATGGACTTGGCAGAGCCGACTTACGCCACGGGTAGGAGGAGACCGACTTTGCCGACCCGCACAGCCAGGACGACTAGAGTGACCAGGGAGGCCCCGGAGGAGACCCCGTTGGTACCACAGGGAGGACCCATGTACGGGTACTCGGGCTACCCTACGGTACATGACCCTAGAGTGCAGATGAGTGAGCTGACGGAGCGGCTTTCCAACACTTTGGTGTTGAGAGGGCTGCATGAGATGACGCAGCGGCAGGGTATCGGGGAGGGGCTTGCTCGGCCTGCGTGGTGGAGGGGACCCGGTGATGACAGTGGTGTTTTTCACTGTTATGGGGTGGACCGTACTTCTTGGGGTACACTAGAGAGCTTTGGGATGAGGTGCTTCACTGAGCCGTGGGGAGCTAACTACGGGAGCCATCTTGATGATCAGGGCCGATGGATAGGGGGAGAGTATGGTGTACCGCTGCATGGGGTCGGGGGAGAGTTCAGCTCGGCGCCGTCAGGTTTTGGTGGAGGTTTTGATGTTGGGGGTTCGTCGGGAGCAAGCCAGGAGGAGGAGGAGGATGACAGCTAGGATGGTTCTTTTATTTTCTTGTTGGTTATTGTTTATTGGATTTCTTTATGTTAGATTTGGTGCCTTACAACACATGATTTTTAGACCATGTATGTAAAGCGGCCATAAGGCCTAAACTATTTGTCTTTCGGTCGTTAATTGTTGGCACATGGCATAGGGTGACCTCGGGTCATCATGACGATTTTTTTGCAGGTATAACCATTGGGGTTTCTGTGTTTTCGGATATGTCTTTCACCTATAGAGATTCGACCGAGTAGAGTGAACTCAACCGAGTACCAACAGCACTCGACCGAGTGCCATATGGGCAGGGAAATTTAGTATTCTGGTCATGTTGAGCACTCGATCGAGTTCAAGGTACTCGACCGAGTGTGTGGAACTTGACTGAGTTGCCTTTTGCTTCCCGTTGCCTTGACACGTGTTCCACTCATATGTCGTGTATAGGGTATACAATGTTAGCCATGTGGCGGCATTGGGATATGATCTAACTAGACCTTGTGGAGTGCTATTATATGGGGCATAAGCTATGTTTCATGACCTTGATTGTTTGACCAACCCGATGTTGACTCCGTTGTGGGGGCATGGTACCACCGTGACTATGACCTTGTCCGATCGGAAGGTGAATTTCGGGGGTGAAGTTCCTTTTAAGGGGGGTAGAGTGTGTTGCACGTGTGGAAAATTGTGTTAGTCGTTCTGATAAAAACAATGAAAAATCGTGCTAACCGTGCTATATGTGTACATATATTATGTTACGCTGGATAAAATTTATATATGTGAAGATGACTTTAATATTATGTTGTTTGCGACTTTACAATTCATAGGAGCCTTTTATGCGATGTAACTATGTGATTAGTGATGGTGTTTACATGTATACATGTTTTATATTGATAATGTATACATGTTTTATATTTATAGTGTGATAAGACGAGTCAATGTGATATGTGCAAACAGGATGGATGGTGTTGACGTAGCGTTGAGACTACGGATGGTGATGGTTAGATGAGTTATAATTGTAATGGTCCTTACTAGTTAAGCCTTGGTACTCGTTGACTCTGGGGGTTGGGAGTTGAACTTCGGGGACGAAGTTCTCTTTAAGGGGGGAAGACTGTAATACCCGTCCCTTAGGAGGACCCGTTGACTGACCATAG
>VHZZ01023031.1:14884-26958 GCA_009801015.1 Silene noctiflora | reverse complement strand
ATCAGTTGACTATATAATGTATCATCCCTTACGTATTCTTATTATGAGATTTAAATATGTGATCGCACTACTGTTGAGGACACATACTCCAACCATCTTCTCATCACCCACTTCAAGGCTAAGCATATCATTCTTGACATCAATTACCGCTCCGGCGGTGTAAAGGAAAGGTCTCACCAAGATGATGGGTATATTAGAGTCTTCCTCCATATCCACTATAACGAAATCTACCGGTATAAAAAATTTGCCAAATCTTACCGGCACATATTCCCATACTCCTAGTGGCTTCTTTATGGTACGGTCCAACATTTGCAATGTCATAGAAGTACACTTCAATTCCCCCACACTAAGCTTTTCACACACCGAATCTGGCATGACACTAACACTAGCACGTAGGTCACATAGTGCTTTGTCAATGGTGGTGTCTCCAATGGTACATGGGATAGAAAAGCTTCCCGGATCTTTAAGCTTAGGTGGTGAATTTTCTTGAATGATGGCACTACTAGTGTCGGTAAAGGCAACAGTCTCCAACCTCTTAATGGACCTTTTCTTGGTAAGAATATCCTTCATGTATTTCGCATAGGCCGGGCATGGATGATAAGTTTCGTGAATGGGATAGAAACTTCCATGTTCTCCATAATTTCCATGAACTTCTTAAGTTGCTCATCAACTTTGGGTTTAGCTTGACGACTTGGAAAGGGTGGCTTAATCACAATGGGCATTTCTTTCTCTCAAACCTCCATTTTGAATCCCTTCCCTTGACTTAGCATTTACCTCAACATTTTCCTCTTCAGTTGGCTCCTTAGGTCCTTCATAATGTGTACCACTCCTCAAGTGGATGGCATTGATAGTTTCATTACTAGTTGGGGGGGTTACCTTGAGGTGGTAATTTCCCCTTTTTGCCTTCGAGAGCTTAAAGATGCCAATTGAGACTATTGAGTCTCCATCATCTTGTTATGATCAAGGATGTTGTTGATGGTGATATCCTTGGCTTGACTATCCTTTTGCATTTGAGCAAAGAAATCTTGTTGATTCTTTTGCATTTACAAAACCGCTTTTTGAACATCAAAAGCTTGATCATTGGGTTGGTTGTAGGATGTTTGGCTTTGAAATCATTTATTGTAGAAAGGTCTTTGAGTGGGATTTATCATGGAGGGTGGAGTGTATGGTGGTGGATTTTGAACATTTTTGCTTTTGTATGAAAGATTGAGGTGGAATTTGGTATTTTCGTTGTAAAAGTTTGAGTAGGGGGTGCCGTTTTTGTAAGCTTGAAATGCATTCACTTTCTGGTGGTTCCCTTACACTTAAGTTGAGTGTGTCCCAAAATTCCACAACTTTCGCAAATACTATTGGGAATAGAAGGTGCTACTGTCATAGCATTGACATGTAAGGATGTTTGTTGCTTCGATAAATTAGAGGCTTCACTTATCTTGGCCATATCTTTGTCAAATTTCAAGTTCATTGTATCGATGTGAGAACACATTTGTGCACTCAAATCGGCACTTAGTTGAGTGACGGAATCCACATCATGCTTTCCTCCTCTAGTGGTCTTTCTTGGCATATTATATTGGGAATTATGGACCACCATTTCTTCTATTTTGGCCCATGTTTGGTTGTCATCAACTTCGGTGAACCTCCTATTTGACCCCATATTGAGGACATTCCTTGAATCTTCAAACAATCCATTCCAAAATTGTTGGACTAAAACCACTCGGTCAACCCATGATGAGGGCAAGAGAGGCATGTTTCTTTGAATCTTTTCCAAGCCTCATAAAGAGACTCCTCATCTCTTTGTTTGAACCCGGTGATTTGGGCTCTAAGCATGTTGGTTTTTTTGGGTGGTTAGAACTTCTTGTAAAAGGCAAGTGCTAACTTCTTCCAAGAATCGATACTAAGAGTAGCCTTGTCTAGGCTTTTCAACCATTGCTTGACAGTTCCGATTAAGGAAAAACGAAACAACACCCATCGAATTTGATCTTGTGTTAATCTCGTTTGAGAAATAGCATCACAATAGTCACAAAAGGTATCCATGTGAACATGTGGATCCTCACTTGGCATCCCTCCGAATTGACTTCTTTCAACAAGTTGAATAAAGGCGGACTTTGCTATCAAGTTTCCGGTTAAGTGAGCGGTTGTCGGAGTACCATTAGGTAGGTTCCCCTCGGTTGGCACGGAATGAGATGAAAATTTAGGCATGATCGGCGGGTTTGGTATTGGGTTGCCTTCTCCTTGTCTTGCAAAAGGATTAGTAAACTCAATTCTTTCCACTTGCGCAATTCCCACATCTAAGAGCCCTTGGATACCAAAGTTTGGTTCCCCCGTTGTTGAAGTAGAATCTCCTCTAAAGGTTCTTCATATAGCTCTCAACGTTCTCTCAATCTCACGATCAATAGGTAGGTGATTACCTTGTAATCTACTAGACATGCAAAATATCAAATACTAGAAAACAATTAGAACCTCCTTGAGGAATTGGCTCCCTCAAGGAAAGAAGACACAACTAAAAAGCAATAAATGATAACAATTCAATAATACACCGTCCCGGCAACGGCGCCATTTTGATGGTGAGCTCGTCGTCAAGGCCTATCAAACAATATTTATACTCTAACTAGAAAGTAGCAAGTAAAGGTTGATACCAAAGGACGGGTTATCAAACTATGATCAAATGCAAACTAGTCATGTCTTGGTGTCACAAATTTGGGTTAAGATGAAAAATATACTAATATGACGAAAATGTAAATAAACGAAGTAACAAAGCATGCAATTAAAAGTGGAGATGTAAATAATTGATTAAAGGCACTAGGGTGTCATGGGTTCATAGGTAAAACATAGTATGATCATAGTAATGAATCCGGTAAATAATTGTAGTTATGTTGGGATCGTGTTCATTATCTTAGAATCCCTAGGAAGACTTAGGTCTCGGAGTTGAGTTGATTTATAGCTTACAACACCTACAACGACTTCGTTATCCCTATTCAACGTATGCATGGTCTAACAATACTCAAGTTGATTTATGTCTTATAAGTTTTGTTAAAGAGATAGAGAATCATGCTAGGTTGTCAATCAAGCATTTCATGAAATATAATATGTGCATAAGTTAAAGAACATAACAAACAATCATTCATATGAACTCATCATACATATATCTAACCCATGGTTTCTCCCCTAATCCCACACTAACCCTAGCTATAGGACCACTCACACATGATTATGATAAACATGCAAAAGAGGGTGTCAATCATCTTAGCAAGCATGAACATGATGATAATGAAGTAATTAACAAAGGAAGTAAGTAAATGATTACATAAAGAGTAAAAGGATTATACCAACTTAAGATGAACAAAATAATGGAAGAACAATAGAAGAAAGCTTTGATTAATGATGAGAAGTTGTCAATTCCTCAATCCAAAACCCAAGAATTCTTCAATTATAAACTAGATCTAAAGTTGCTTGAATAACAAGAAAAGGATTAAAGTGTAATTAAACTAATCTAAGATAAGAGATGGATTCTAATAATCTTTTCAATCACTCAATTACATAAGCTATTTATACTAATTACAATATTAGGGTAAACTAAGGTTTTAAATGACAATTAGGCCTCTTAAATTGGTCCAAGGAAGTTCTAGAGCCAGTAGGACTCGTGGGAGTCCTTGAGATGAATAAATGAATCAATCTGCTGGGGAACTTGTGAGAGTCAGGTAGGACTCGCACGAGTTGGTTTGTTGACTCGCACGAGTCAGGAAGGACTCGCAGGATTCTTCCACCAGTGCTTGCTCTTTGGCTTTGCTGCCCCAAAAATCGTGGGGGCTCTCCAGGACTCGTGGGAGCTCTCCATCATTGCCTGAATACTTCATATAACTACTAAGACCTTTATTCTTGGTCCCTCCTTATCGTTTGGTCGTTAAGTACGGTCAATTTAGCTCCCGAAATGCTCCATGAATCCAAGGTCGGCACTCTTATCCTACCAAAAGCACCAAAACCTCATAGAATAGAAAATAGGTAACTAAAGATAATAAACGACCCTAATACGTACATAAAAGAGTGTGGAACGAGGCTGGTTAGGGGACTAAATGTGCGTGAATACAAGTCACATCAATTCTTCACAACACAAGAACACACGCTAGAAATGCTCCTCTATGAAGCCTCCTCATACACAATATATAGCTATCTATCACAACACAATACTAATACAATAATAATACTAACTAATTCATAATTAGCCTCTTATTAATTAGGTCAAACCATAATTAAATCCCTAAGATAAACCCCCCCAATAAATTAGGGTTTACTACATTAATTAAAAGAGGAAATAAAAGGGAAAAACAAACTTACAACTTAAAGGATGAACAAAGGGGAAATTGTTGGGCAAATCTTCACCTCAAAATGCTCAACAAGAGGATAAGGTTTTAGAGAGAAATTTAGGGGTTTTTTAAATGAAAGGATAAGGTTTGGTGAGTGATTGTGAGGTAATATAAAAGGAATGAGAAAGAAAAGGGATAGGTCCACAATGCACTATTGTGCGGATCCTAGTGACAGCGACATCACTCGATCAAGTGCTCGGTTGAGTACGGTCCACTCGATCGAGTATCTCGAGTACTCGGTCGAGTGTAATCCGCTCGGTCGAGTTCACTCAACTGAGTGACCCCCCCCCCCACTTGGTCGAGTACGTTATGTACTCGGCAGAATGAGACCTTGAAAATCCCGTATTACACTAACGACCTCTACCAGATAGTGTAAGGGTTGGATGAGAGAATCAGAGACTTTGTCACTATGTTAAACTAGGAGAGTGTAGCAATCAGAGGATGAGAGATACCGACAGCTGTAGAAGCATTTCGACAGGGGTTACACCAGGATTCAGACCTATACAAAGAGCTAACGAGACACCCTTGTCTTACTTTTGAAGATGTCCAGGCGAAGGCGGCGACAACAATCAGGTTGGAGGAAGATATACTGTCTAGGAGACACGTGCCGGGAGTCGAGAAGGCAACAAAAGAGGCGGCAACAGAAAGAAAGGAAGAAGGGTCCAAGCCTTACAACAGACCTCCGGGAAGGACGGTACACAAGGTGGAAGGAAAGGAGGAAGCACCATCACCAATGTTGAACGAATATAGCTTCACAACTAGGATGGCAAGACTCATGCATGCCATAAAAGACCTAGGAGACAAGGTCAAATGGCCTAAGCCACCAATGGAGAAGCAATCATGGAGAAAGTACAGCAAGAAGAAGTGTGAATTCCATAATAATATTGGACATAGCACCGAAGACTGCTACCATCTGCGGAGGGAAGTCAAATACCATTATGATCAGGGAACCTTGGACCACCTATTATCACGTGGAGGCAGGCAGCAGAGTAAAGTAAGTTCTTCAAGGCAAACCCTACCCTCACCTCCACCTGTGTGCACGAAGATAATAAACGTGATAATAGGAGGCTTATATCTAAGTGGTCTAACGTACTCAGCTGCGAAGAGACACGCCACTGAAATCCAGGGTAACAAGCTAGAATCTTCCTATAGAATCACTCACAACGACTTACCATATGTCACATTTGATGAGGTAGACGTCTCCGATGATCAGAAACATCATGATGCACTAATCATAACGCTGTCCATGGCAAATTGCTCTGTGAGGAAAGTCCCGGTAGACACTTGGAGCTCGCTCAACCTGATTATGTTAGATACCATAAAAAGCATGGGATTCAGCGAGAAAGACCTTTCAAAGAAAAAAAACCCATTGATAGGGTTCATTGGGGAAACTGCTCATTCACTAGGAGCGATTACAATTCCAACCTACGCAGGAGGAGTCAACAAGCAGGTGAGATACCTGGTGATTGATAGTCCAGTCACCTACAATGTCATCCTAGGAAGACCATGGCTGCATCTAATGAAAGCAGTCCCCTCAACATATCACCAGTGCGTGAAATTCCCCACACCATGGGGAGTGGAAGAGATTCGAGGAGATAAAGATGAGGCCAGAGGATGTTACAAGAAGGCACTGAAATGCACTGTCAACCCAGCAGCATAGCAATTACAGTGCCAGCTTCCTCAGAACGACTATATCGAGACACCTGCTGAAGAGATAGATAAGGTCACCCTGGACAAGCTGCAACCTGAAAGGACGGTGCTGATAGGGGCTGAATGCACAAGTCACATCAGACAACAGCTATTTGAGCTCCTTAAAGCAAACATGGATTGCTTTGCCTGGTCCCATGACGACAAGGTGGGAATAGATCCGTCTATCATAACACACAAGCTAAGTGTAGATCAAAGTGCCACCCAGTGCAGCAAAGAAGAAGAAAGTTTATAGTTGAAAGAAACCAAGTCATAAACCAAGAAGTAGATAACCTGCTAGCTGCAGGCAAGATACGAGAAGTAAAATATCCAGAATGGCTGTCTAACGTAGTAGTGCTACCAAAGAAGAATGGCAAGTGGAGGGTGTGTGTGGATTCCACTGACCTAAACAAGGCTTACCCAAAAGAACCCTTCCCGTTGCCTCATATAGACGCCATGGTAGATGTAATAGCGGGACACGAGATGCTGACATTCCTAGACACCTAGAGAGGATACAATCAAATCAAAATGGATTCAACAGACCAGGAGAAGACAACATTTATGTCAGAAAGAGGAATTTATTATTACAATGTAATGCCTTTTGCATTGAAGACTGCAGGTTCTACCTATCAAAGACTGGTAAACAAGAAGTTGAAAGAACAGATAGGGCGAACAATGGAAGTCTACATCGATGACACGGTGGTGAAGTCTAAGAAAGTTGATATGCATATGCAACACCTGTCGGACACCTTTGACACTTTGAGAAGGTACAAAATGAAGCTGAACCCTTTTAAATGTACCTTTTGGGTATCCTCGGGTAAATTCTTAGGATATATAGTAACCCATAGGGGGATAGAAGCCAGCACGGAGCAGATAAAAGTGGTGCTCCGGCAGAAATCTCCAGAAAGGCCTAAGGACGTCCAGAAACTGACGGCAAAGGTAGCAGCATTGGGCAGGTTCATATCCAGATCCTCAGGCCGATGCAAGCTGTTTTACGACATACTGAGGAAAAGCCAAAAGTTTGAGGGGACAGCAGAACATGAAACAGCCTTCACGGGAGCTTAAGCATTAACTTAGCTCACCACCGATGTTGGCAAAACCAGAACAAGGTGAAGCCTTGTACCTATACCTAGATGTCACAGAGGCATCGGTCAGCGCAGTTCTCGTTAGAGAACAAGGTAAGATCCAGCAGTCAGTCTACTACGTTAGTAAATCTTTGTTGTCCGCAGAAACCGGGAATACATCTCTTGAAAAAATGGTATTAGCTCTCGTTACTGCCACTTATAAGCCACATCCTTATTTTGAGTCCCACACTATACATGTCGTGACTAACTACCCACTAAAGTCTGTAATGAGGAAGCCAGAGTTGTCAAGTCGAATGTCAAAGTGGTCAGTACACCTTAGTGGGTACGACATCCGGTATGAACCTAGGACAACAATCAAATCGTAGGCACTGACAGACTCTGTGTCAGACTTCAGCCCTGACATCCAGGTACAAGCAGAAAAGAAAATCTGGAGCCTAAAGTGAATTAAGAACGGCAAGGTCTGGACATTGCACATAGATGGAGCCTCCAACCAAAGGGGGGCAAGAGTGGGCCTGATACTGAGGTCTCCTCTAGAAGACCTGATAGTTCAGGCAGTCAGATGCGAATTCAAGGCGACAAACAATGAGGCAGAATATGAAGCACTCATACTAGGACTGCATATAGTACTCGAATTAAAAGTCAGAGAGTTATAGCTACATAAAGACTCCTTGCTCATTGTTAACCATGTGAATGATTCTTATACAGCCAGGGATTCAAAGATGATAGCCTACTTCAAGGTAGCAAAAGATCTTAAGTAGAAGTTCAAAGACTTCAAAATAAACCAGATCCCCAGGAACCAGAACGTAGAAGCTGATGCATTGGCAACCCTAGGGGGAACATTTAAATCAGTAGAGTTGTCCAGCATACCAATCATACATGTGCTGGAGCCAGCAATACATAAGATGGCAGAGGTGAGTGAAGATCAGCAGGACATGGGACAGGACCCAAAGCAAGAAAATTCCGCAACAATACTAATAAGTGCGGACGATCAGCCAGCTGACCATGACTGGCGGAAGCCTTATATAGAATGGCTGACAGAAGATAAGATGCCAGCAGATAGGGTGGAAGGTAGAAGCTTCAGAATAAAAGCCTCGAGATTTGTCATGGTTGATGGCATACTCTTTAGAAGATCATTGGCAGGACCCTACTTGAGGTGCCTGGATAAGGCAGAAGCGCAGAAAATAATACATGCCATCCACGGCGGAGAGTGAAAACCATGCAGGAGGCAGGAGCCTCTCAAACAAATCTCCCAGGCAGGGCTACTTCTGGCCCACAATGCGAAAGGATGTAATTGAATACGTCAGTAAATGTGACGTATGCCAGAGATCTGCCCCTATAATACACGAGCCAGCAGAACCCATGCATCCTATCATCTCACCATGGCCATTCATGACATGGGGGATAGATATTGTGGGCCCGATATCTAGAGCTCCATGCAAAAGATTGGACATTCTAGCAATGACGGATTACTTCTCCAAGTGGATAGAGGCGTAAGAATTCACCGAGGTAAAAGATATACAAGTGATTTCCTTCATCAAACGTAATATACTCTACAGGTTTGGGATCCCATTAGAGATCATATGTGACATTGGGTCACATTTCGTATCAGACAACACTGAGGGATTCTATGCTAGATGGAATATTGCATTAAAAAAAATCAGCACCCATAAACCCCCAGTGTAACGGACAAGCTGAATCCAGTAATAAGATCATTGTAGAAAACTTGAGGAAGCGTCTAGAAGATCGAATTAGGAGGCAAATAGGCAGATGAGCTTCCCCTAGTGCTGTGGTCAGATAGAACCACCCCGAAGATGACGACAGGACAAATACCCTTCAGTATGGTGTTTGGAGCATAGGCAGTAATGCCATTAGAAGTTCAAGTCCCCACCCACAGGTATGGATGTATGACAGGGAAGCTGAACCAAGGATAATTGTTTAAAATCCTGGACATCGTAGATGAATTGAGAACAAGTGCTCAGATATGCCTGGCCTTCTATGAGCAATCAGCCGCTAGAAACTACAACAATAACGTAAAAATCAAGCTCCTGAAAGTAGGACACCTGGTTCTCCGAAAGGTCTTTCAGAACACCAAAAACCACAAAGCTGGTAACTTCGCCCAAAAATGGAAAAACCATATCAGGTGGAAAGTGTTGTTGGTCGTTGTGGGTACAGATTAATGACCATGCAATGTCAAATCATCAACAAACCATGGAACATTCTTCACCTAAAGAAGTAACACATTTGGCTAAGGGGAGAAATCTTAGTGTACAGAGGAAGTTTCAGTAGTCCGAAACTCTGCCAAAAAAAAAGGAGAGGAATTGGGGAGTAGGCACAAAAGGAAGACTCTGAGCTCTATTTTCTGTCACCTATCAGGTGTGGTGCAAACAGGATCTATTCCTAAATGCGGGGTGACAAGGCACACGACACTTCAACATGCCCAACCTAATTCCTGGATCATGTACCCTCACAAGGTGGGTGGACACAAAGGGAGCTTGGCCGCATCTTGGAGCTCATGCAACTACCTCTAATAACGCCCCCAAGGTAGCTACCGACGCCGAGTACTCGATACAGTCAAGGCCCCATAGCATCCATGCACATCAATAGTCCTAGAACGACGATAAGCTTACCTAAGGTACGCCCCTGTTGGCTTAAAACGTGATAACCACACCTTGCATCATGAACAAGGTTAAGTAGTCAGCCTAAATCTGCCTCCTGGCAGACACGGCATCAATGGAATTCAAAATTTGCCCCTTGGGTAGACACGACATATCTAGGGTCTAAATCTGCCTTCTGGTAGACACGACATATCTAAGGTCTATGTCTGCCTCCTGGCAGACACGACATATCCAAGGTCTAAATCTGCCTCCTGGCAAACACGACATATCCAGGGTCTAAATCTGCCTCCTGATAGACACGACATCACTGGAAAATATAAATTTACCCCTTGGATGGACACGACATATCCAGGGTCTTAATATGCCTCTTAGCAGACACGACATATCCAAGGTCTAAGTCTGCCTCCTGGCAGACACAACATATCCAAGGTCTAAATCTGCCTCTTGGCTATAATACCCGCCCCTCAGAAGGACCTGTTGACTGACCATAGTTGACCGTGTGACCTTAGTCGTCGAAGACGAGTAATTGTTAATTGTGCAATCGACCTAGTGAGTGACACTCGGTCGAGTGTGGTGCACTCGACCAAGTGCAGGGGACTCGGTCGAGTGTCTTGGAACTCGACCGAGTGTGTCGTGCTAGCGTGATATTATATTACGCATAAGTTAAATTTCCGGATCGGTTTTCTTATTTTCTTCTTTTCTCTTTCTTCCCCAAAACCCTAGGTCATCTCATCTCTTCCTATCATTCATCCCTCACCCTACCAAGCTTATGCCTAGGAGTCCGTCATAGGAATTGAGGTATACACCGAGTCCGACCTAATTAACCTATCGTGCAATAAGTTAAGTCACCGTCACCGTCTGTATGTCTTGAATTCGGGTTACGATTGTGCGTAATCTGAATGTATGGTTGTTGTAGGAGTTTATGTGGTATGTGATGCTCGTATGATTAGATCGATGATTGATGCTACATAGGATGCGTTACAGGTAGGTTTTCCTACTCAGTTGTCTGTTGAACTATATGCATATTAATGTGACGATGTAATGTATGATGTGATTTCATGATTGTGATGTATTGTGATGGCGGAGTTGGTGTGGTGGTTGTTGGAGATGGTTGTGATTGATATTGTGATATTTTTTTGTGAGCCATTGTGAGAGGTGGTCTCACCCCCATTGTTCGCCTCCTGCATTCTCTCAGCGTAGGGGGGATGTGCACATTAAGGGATTTAGGTTTTGTGGGTGGTTTAGGTGGTTGGCTGCGGTCTTCCACTGGCAGGGCTACATACTTCGGTGTGTAGTCGGTTACTTGTGATGTGATGTGGTGTGTTATGGTGATGGTTGGTGTTGGTGGTGGCGGTGTGTGATACTTTACTTATTGTTGGCATTGTATTGTGTATAGTTGTTCACTTGACTGACCCCGTGTTGTTTTGTAAAACTGTGATGATCCATTCGGGGGTGGTGAGCAGACTGACTTACAGGTTTAGATGCTACTCTGGGTGCTTTCTGTGATGTTCATGTCTTGGGTTGGGGATCGTTGACGCAGTTACTAGTGTAGCCGTAGTAGTATCCGCAAGTGTATTAATTTCATGACGTATTTTGTATATTTTGCTCACATAATGTAATTAATGATAAAGTTATTCTATTATGGTCCATTTGATATGTACTTACCTCGGGTAACCGAGATGGTAGCACCCTTGGTTGTCAGGTAAGGTTTAGTACAGGATTCCTTGGTAAGTAGGGGTGTAACACTGGCAGACACGACATATCCAAGGTCTAAATTTGCTTCCTGGCAGACACGACATATCCAGGGTTTAAATTTGCCTCCTGGCAGACACGACATATCCGAGGTCTAAATCTACCTCCTAGAAGACATGACCTATCCAAGGCCTAAATATTCCCCCTGGGCCGACACGGTACCAGCAATAAGTCTAAGCCTGCCTTTTGGCAGACACAACAGGCGTTAAATGATAAACAGTACACAAAGAAAACTACGCCTGAGTAGAATAAGACATGACGCCATTTGAAAATAAGAGTCTGCAATACAGGCGGACTTGGAATTTTTCAAACGTTATCCTGCCACTAGGCAGGAGTACCAAACAAAATAGTAATAAAAACTTTTACACACCTAAGCCACACGGGGCTAAGCTTCCAAAAAAGTACTACTAAGGCCCTGTTCTTTTGGACTTAATTTCAGTTCTTATAAGTTCAGTTCAGTTCAGTTCAGTTCAGTTCAGATCGGTTCAGTTCAGTTCAGTTCAGATTCATTTATTCCAACATTATTATTATTATTATTATTATTATTATTATTATTATTATTATTATTATTATTATTA
>VHZZ01022977.1:0-10679 GCA_009801015.1 Silene noctiflora | reverse complement strand
TTCATATTCATGTATATTGTCTTTCGTGATTAATTGTATTATTGAAACTGACCGTGTGTGGCTATGTGTAATTGTCACCTATTTCCGGGGTGGCCGGTGTCGATCCATATGATATTTCCGATCATATGGGGAGCAGTTTATTTACAGGTTTATATATATAGCACGATCGAGATTCGGGTGGGGCCATGGACTTGGAGTCGAGTATATAGTTACTAGGTAGATGATTTAGAACTAGTCTAGTTGTATTTCATTATTTGTATATTGTATATTTCTTTTGTGTAAATCATTAAACATTGATTTTTAATAAAATGTTCTTTGATTGGAGTTTTGAAATCACTACCCCGGGAAACCGAGATTGTAACCCTTCAATTGTCTTAGCTGAATAATTGGGGTATTACAAACACACCTCGTGTTCACCAACTCAAGAGTGAATTAAACTAGTGCAAGCAAGGCGCCCGTTCTGTAGGTGAATACTACACCCAATTGAAGTCCATCTGCGATGAGTTGGGTAATTATAGCGGGGTGCCGAAGTGTAACTGTGGTGCCGGTGCTGCGTTGATCGAGGAACGAGAAGAAGAGAAAGTGTATCCGTTTATAATGGGTCTTAATAAAACAATATATGGTCACATTCGATCGAATCTACTGATGGAGGACAATCTCACTTTCTTGAGTTGAGTATATTCACTCGTTTTAAGAGAAGAACGTCACAAGACTCTGACACGCATCAAAGACGAACAGACGGAGGTGGCCATGGCTGCAAAAACGGCCGCTGGACGTGGACGTGGCAACCCCTCATCAAAGGACTAAGGCAAAGTAGAGCTTCCTCCTCAGTGCACTTATTGCACCAAATTCTATAACACGAAAGAAAATTGCTACGAAAAACATCGGTATCCTTTGAGAGGCAAGGCAAAGGACGGCGTGGCGGTCGTGGCAATGGTCGTGGAGGACGAGGACATGGCAATTCCCAACAATTTGCGAATGCCGCAAATACAACTAAGGCTGAATCCTCCAAGGCAGAATTCATGATGAAAGAAGTAGTGCAGCTACGTAATGGATCTCCTTGTCAATAAGCCCGAAGGTAGCAAAAAACTATCAGGTACGAATAACAAGCAACCTCGTTAATGAATGCTCGATAGTGGAGCCTCACACCACATGATAGTTCGACGGGACCTACTCAAAAATTTATGGAAAGGAGAATCGTCGACGGTCGGTCTGCCAGATGGGTCCAATATGGTTGCCCAAGAACACGGGAGTATTGTGGTGAATAAAGTTTTTGAACTCAAAGATGTTTTATATGTTTCATCCTTACCTTGCGATCTTATTTCAATAAAGCAACTCATTCGTGAAAATAACCATATCAAGAAACCATCTCAACCAAAAGGTTAAGCTGATGGTTGGAGTCCCAAGATCGGTTTTATAGTCTAACACGCCCCCTCACACGAATGACTTTTGAATTTGAAGTGTGGATGAAACTGCAGGCCTCCTCATACCTGATGCTAATATTCCACTTTAAAATTAGGGGGTGGGATTTGAACCCGTAACCTTTTGATCAAATTGGCTCTGATACCATGTTAAATGTAGGATATAAGGAAAATGATTTCAATTCTTGTTGATGATCAACACCAATGTACAAGCCAAAAATATATAGAAGAGCATAAGAATAACCCTACTAAATATTTCCTAATAACAAAACTACATATAAGGCAACTAGAATAATACATAAGATAAAATCAGAAGTATACAAGGCTACAATATATCACAGGAAGATATACGCGAGATATTCGATATTCGATATTCTTTCACTTATTTAGCTTTCTTGTAGCATGTGTCACTATTATTCTAAGAGTACCATCCAAAATATATGAGACTTTAATTTCCTCGGTTTAGAATGTGTAGAGTTTTTGTCAGTTCTCGCTTACCATCTACTCCTTAAATCCGACCTTTAGCTTAGACTCTTTCAAAATCTTAATTCCTCCAACTCGTCTTGATTTACTCAAATCTTTTCTACTTAATCATTTGGTGGCTTTGGTCAACTCAACGTTAGACCCCTTTGACCCCACAACTTTGCTAATCTCAACTCAATGTTGGAAATGATCTCCGATTCCATGTTACGTGATTAGAGTACGATAATTGAGTGTGTTGTATTTCTCATTAGCATAAGGAAATATTTATAGAAGACGGAGTTGGGGCAAAGCCCATACAAGACGAGGCCTAAGCCAACCGTAATACGATTCAAATGTTTATTATCGCATACTCACCATAAACCTCAAATAACCTAACAACAACCCAACAAAAAATAACCCATATTCACAAATCCCAACCCAACCCATTCCCAGTTACTACAAAATCGAATTAACCCAATCCAAAGACAGCTCAATTAACCTATTTACCTGATCCACTAGCCACAAATACAAGTATACAACAATACAATCAAAACATTCGGTTCACAAATCACAAAGGGCGACACGTACATTGCATCTGGTTAGAAACGTGGCAATGCAAACGTAGTGTAGCGACTAGTGTCCTTTGCAATGCGCAAATCTATAGGAAATATTATTCAAGAACTTTTATTTTTTATTTTTTATTTTTCATTTTTCTGACAACAATTTATTCAAGAACTTGCTAATCTCATACCATAACATTCTCTAGGAAAAAATTTCTAGTGTAGTTCATAATCGCAGAAGAAAAAAAAAATGGGACAGGGTCAAGAACTAAAGACTAGAAATGATCCTCAAGTCGAAATTCAGGTTTCCCCTAATCCTTGATATTTATGAATATAATTAAACTCGTTGTATAGCAAGTTTTCTTTTCGTATCAATTATTTATTTAATTAAAATATCTTTAACAAAAAATAATAGCGGTAAACAAATAATTGGAACGGGAGTATTCTTAAGTAATTTTTTCTTATCAAAATACTCTCTCACGGTCTCTGTCTCGATTATTTGTTTTATTGTTTAGTACTATTATTATATATACATCTGAATGTATGAGACTATTTTGCACGGAGAAACCAATAGCTTTTATAAATTTATAATTCAAATATTTTGATACGGTAGCCCAACAAGTAAAATTACTTGACGAATGAAGTTCGTAATCTTACGGTCTGTATTCGATTTTAATCGGTTGGTTGCATCACAGTTAGTTACTTTTACTGTAAATAGAAAATCTTAAGAAATATTGAGCACTTAGTTAGGTCGGGAGAGGTCTGTCCCCTTATCATTTAGGTTCGGCTCCCTCAACCCAACCTGCTTGAGTGTAAGTATTTGCATGTTAAATTAATTGTTTACATTTTGGCACTCCTTAATTTTTATTTCTAGATCCGCCATTGATTATTAAGGATATTGGATTATGGTAGATTATAATTATAATTAGTTGCATTACATCTTAGAATTATAAGAGGAATATGACGCAACAATTACTCGTGAATTCAATAATAATGAAATTTGGAATTAATATAATTTATACTTTGAAGACCCGACCAAAAATCAAAGTACATTTATTGGTATAATTTACTAATAAAACCTTATGCAATAGTCTCCTCTTCGAGCGATTTTTCGCAATTCTTGTACACAATGTTGCTTCTATCGGAAATAAAAGCGGCATCATACTTGTACTTATCGAATTGGCCAAGAATGTATTGCAAAGAACGATTGCAAAGGTACGACGCCTTTACAATTTTCTCGCAACAATGCCTATCAATGTTATCTTTGTATTTGAAGATCGCATCATACATCTTCAACCCGCACTCTCGGGTTGTTTTATCAATGCAATCACCTAAAAACTTGTAAAACCCTGGTCGTGGTTGTGGTGGTAGTGGCAAATTGAACCATGGGTCTTTAGGTTTAGGATGCTCAAAAGATTTACTAGCATCCGACCCGATAATTGCAGAAGAAAATAAGACGATGGCAATTACTCCTACAAGCTTCATCATAGAGCTATCCATCTTTTTTGTTTTGTTGGATGATTTGTTGTAGTGGATCAAGAAATGGAATTGTTTGGATGAGTATTGATGGTAATAATAAGTCTCAGACATTTTATAGGTTAAGTTTTTCGATGTTACATTTTGCTTATTTAATCACATTTATTGATTTCTTGGAAACATATTGAGGTTACTAAGACTAACTAGCAATATTTGGACTGAAACGGAACAATATTGAAATGGTTGAACAATTAAAAATAAGTGTCTTTTACGTTCCAAGTTTAAGCTTAATATTCTAATTAGCATTCAATGGAGTTACAAAAGTGGCAGCTATTCACAATTGTATGTACTCCGTATTGGTTCATGAGTACACAACTAGAAACAGCTCTGATACCGACCGAATAATACCGTGCAGTCAATCGGTTGGTAAATATTAGTACCGACTGAATTCGTTCGGTAAATTTACTATAGTTGGTAAATTACCGATTGACATGTTAGTAGAGACTGCAAGTTTAATCTACATAGATTTCGGTATGAAACGCTTAATTTTGAAGTGGAAACGACATACAGTGTAACCAAAGTACCAAACTGTCTGCTCTCTTTGAGTCACCCACCCCATTTGGCTTCATTAAAATCAAAATTCTAAAACTTGATTGTAAGTATTATAATAATTTAGTTCATATTTAGTAGAAAATTATTGTCAGATGTATTGAAATTTGTCTCAAAGATTATAATGAAAATATATTCGTAACTCGTAATATATGGAATGGTAGTATTATACAATATGTGGTCAATGTTTCGTCTTGTAGTTTGCGTGAAGTCAAATTGAATAAAGGGGGTCACTTCTTTTCTTTTTGTTCAATCTTATAGCAAGAGTTCTGTAATCAACAGGAAAGAGGGGAGATATTTTTCTTTTATCGACCGAAAGTAAACAGAGAAGACGTTCATAGTGCAGATGACGTGCAAAGGCTATATATCATTTTACGCCCGGAATCAGGTGAAAAAGCAGTGGAGCAGAAGCAGTCCCCTGACTCTGGCAAGGAAGGAGCTAAGTCTGGACTTTCTAGCCCAGGTTCAAGCCATAGTCGTGATGACGACGAAGAGAAGCGTCTTAAAGAGCATCCCGAAGGTGGACACGGAGTAAAGGTGCTACAACCAATCTCGCAACATTAGTTTAGACGATCAATTTAAAATTGGGTGATATTGAATCCCAAGAGTAAGGGGCATTTATATTTACATGATACTCTAAAATTTCATTGTTTTTTGAGTATAATGGACCTGGTTGGAATTGTTCAATGATTGTAGGAGGTGAATATAGAAAAGGAACCTCTGCTGCGATTAATTGTCATGGGAAAGAAGGCTCTCCCTGATCCTACTAAAAGGAGTCGGCCTTTTTTCGGTTTCGTAGAGATGGTTACTACAAAAATCAGCGACGTCAGAGATGCTCTTCAAGAAGGTATGTACACTGGAATCTTGTATAGCTGTATAAAATGATGCTAGGTGCCTAGGTGTATTTACTGTTAAGTGATGTAAAATCCGTATGTTATGTATTACTCGTTTGGTTATAGGATTTATGGTATGGTTTTACGTGTGTTTTTGCATACTTCCTTAAGCCACTCTTCGGTCGGCCACCCTCCCTCAGAAACTACCTAAAATCAAGAAATCAAATCCATGGTAAATTATAAAATTACATACAATAGGATCAGAAACGGTATGGGTCAAAACTTCTAGTAGCTAATATTCCGCACCTGAGGACATTTAGTAATTTACAATACAATGGCATTATAAACTACTGTAATATATCGCAATAACTTTTATAATTTCCGCTGGTCATTTCCGTAAAACACTGCACTGCGTAAATACAGAAGAATATGATACAAAGACAAGGGGACATCGAAAAAACCCTAAGGCGCGAGCACTAGGGGAAGGCATGTACCGCATCCTAAGGCACAAATACTCAGAAAACAAAATGCACACTCATTTAGTGTACAAGCTAGAACTGCCTCCCAAAGATGCGAAGAACGAGCCTCAGGGCGAGCTCAACATTGAGCATGAGGGTTCCTTCATAATACAAATAAAGAATCCCGAGCAGGGCGGGTCACGGTCTGATTTCAGAGGCGTTCAGAGTAAGCGTAAAGCCGTCTTTCCAGCGCACCTTCAGGGTCGATTTGGAAATAAGCGGTTTGGGCCGGATGATCCAACGGATTTTCTGAATTATGAAGGGTGTGAATTTCTGCTTATATCGGCTTCTGATGATATAGAGGAGGAATTGGGCTTAGAGCTTAGGCCAGAAACCGAGGAGCGTAACCCTGGATGCTCGGATTTGGTTAAGATGTTCGGGCCGGATTGTGTTCCGACTGCACCCCTCTTTGAAGGCACTTGGACTTGATTATATAAATGCATGTCTGTCTATTGTATGAAGCTTGTGAACAGTTTCTTTTGCCTCTTAAGATGTGAATTAGTTGTAGTATGTAGTATGTTTAACGTTTTGTTTGTTTGTGTGATTTGGGATTTTGGGTTTGTAATTGTCGCCCGTGTATGATTTTATCGACCCACAGTGGCAATGTTTGTTTGATTGACGCATGTATGATTGTATAAAGAGTGCCTTGGTCTGATTGAAGCTCAATAATATGCCGAGTTTGGAAGTTTGAAGTTTATCATACCGGAAAGCTATACTTCTTATTGACATTGTCACATTTGGATTATTGCTCAAGGTAATTTTTCTCCCTTTTCTGATGCTATATGTTTATCCTCACCGGTCATCAAATGAAATAATTGTCAATATGAGCGACATTGCGAGCGGGATTATCGGCAGCTATTAATCTTAACTTGTAGAATACCTGGTTACAAAGCTGGTGTTCATGAATGATGGGGTACATTGAAATTCAAATGATAAAGAGGTATTTGCAAGTCTTGTAGCTCTATTGAATACATGAGTTTATTTTATTGAAAACTCAACTCTGATAGCGATAACAAACCTTGGGCTTTCTGTTTTAGCAAAGCGTTCCTTTCTTGATTTTCCTTCTCTTATGGTACTCGCTCTCAATTTCCTATTCTGGTACATTACAGACTTACAGTTTTGCTCGAATATTTTGCACTGCGAGTGAATGAAACTCGTGCTCTTGCTCAAGCATGTGAAAATCATGTTCGAGCACATTCATCCAAGCTTCAATTCCTTGTCCGCACTTCGTGGGTAACAAACATACCATATTTTTGAAGGGTAATGTAGTCGTAGATACCCATATAGGTTTACCCCAACCGAAATTAATCTCATACAATGGATATCTAATCCAGCTACTAAATGCACAACTCTCTGCTTCCCCGCGAGAAACCATCTCATTGAACTTTGCTGATTCCCCAAAACACTCTCCTGTTTTGATCTTTGGTAAATAACTCGTATCGATCTGTTTCACAGCCGTCCTGAGCTTGCCTACTGCCTCGGAGTTTTCCATTTCTTGTTCGACTGGGGTATGCGCCAATGTGGAGATGAAAAGGTTCCCACAGTAGTTCTCCGGGATAGGCGACTTCTTTATTATCCTCAAGTTTACGAATTGCAAAGCACCAAAAAACTTGACCGGCGTTGGCTTAGCCTTGGCAATCTTAATCAACTGGTTCCATATGAAGGCAGAAACCACGGACATTCTTGTTGCCGTACTCTCTAGTCGCCCCTCAATATCACATTGACTTTTTAGCTCATCTAACTTCTCCTTGTTGAAAATTAGCCTCCTCGTCACAATCTTTTCCTTACAAATGGCACCCACAGGGTCAAAGATCCCATTCAGGTCCATGGAAGGAAAAAATGATGCCGAATCAAATGAAACCAATTTCGTTTTATCAATATTAGAAACACCTTGAGCATCAAGTGCCCAAGCGTTAATAAACGCAGCAGAGGTTGCTGCATCAGCAATCTTATGCGAAATGCATATACTTATAGCCATACCGCCACACGAAAAGTGGTTCACCTGGACCGCGGTTACTACGCTCTTCTTAGTGCTTAGAGGTGCAAAGGGTAATAATTTTATTAATTCCTCCGGATCTGGATTTGCTATAACTTCTGCTAGACTTTCTAAAACATCAGCCTCATAGTACTCGACCCCTTCATCGTTGCAATTGATTGATAAGTTGCCCTGAATCCTTCCGGCTAGTGGGTAGAACTGAACCAATGTCTGAGAGAGCGAGTTTTTGAGCAATGTGGTAGTTTCAGAGTTAATATTGTGGCCAAGCTCAGTTTGGTAAAATAATATGCACGGCGGGTGGACAGGAGGTGCAAACTGGTCTATTAAGGAGAGTTGGAGGGTCTTAAGGTGATTTGGTGTTTCTGAAAAAGGCTTGATCATGTCTTTTGATTTAATCTCGACATTGATTTTTGCCATTTTGATCTGTATTTTTCGAGAAAGATAGGTGGTTTATTTTTTTGCTCTTTGGCACTTGTATTGTGTGCTCTTACTCTAGCATAAATCTCAATTTATATGCAAACAATCATTTAAAAAACCACATTAAATTTAGATGAATTATTGCAAAGAGCCATAAAAAAATGGATTATTGCCAACGTTATGATTCTGCCAAATAATACCGTATCTATCAAGTTGATTATGAATCCTGATTACAAGCTGTAGCCTCGATGCTTTGTTTTTATGCTAAACCAGCAGGTCGAAAGCTGTTTAATACTCCTGTCAATCCTTTCAGATCGATTCGTTCCTAAATACTGATTCCAAGAAGTCGCGTCGCATATATATTTTATGCAATGCTGCAAATCGCATGCAGGCAGTTTAATACTCAAGTCGATCCCCTCCGAATATGACATGTTCAATTTAGTATTGTGTCTGTCATTTGCCGTGGCCATTTTCTTATTGTTAGGAGACGCATATATCTTTAATTTTAAATTGAAATACTGTCGAAGACGTGATGATCAGACGGTCTCATCTGTGTTTAAGGCCATTTTCTTATTGATAGGATACACGTATCACTTTAATTTGGCTTGCAATGTCGCACCTTCCTCGAATGCTCAGTGCAGCGATTAGACATCTTACATCCAGGAAGGGGTGGTCGACCGTCTTAGCGCCTTCGAAATTCATGTCAAGAAAAAGCATCATCTTCTAACATGTGATTTTGTTCCAAATTTCGAATGTATGCCTCTAAAGAGATACTCGTAGTTCTTATGAATGGAATTGAGGATATTAATTATTAAGAGTTAAAACTACCGCGAGTGTACGGTCGACCATGTAGCACTTGAGGATCGAGTCCTCCAGGAATGGGTGATTACAGACTGTTCTTTGCCTACGAACATATATGTAAATCAAATAGGGATTTGGAATTCTAATTATCTAATTTAAACCGAAATTAATTAATGATAGCAACGATTGAACAAGACATGTAAATGATTGAATCTGATGGATTAAAGGATCTAGGATCTGATCTTGTTTTCACTATGGGCTAATTTCACAACTATAGTTCACTAAAGGCAAGTGAACGAACCTCGTGATACCCGGACTTTGTGGGCAACAAAAATATCATACTTTTGAATGGTAACATATTCGTAGATACCCACATAGGTGCACCCCAGCCAAAATTATCCCCGTACAGTAAAAATCGAATCAAGCTATTGAACCCGCAAAACTTTTCTTCCCCTCGAGAAAACCTCTCATAAGTCTTTTGTAATTCAAGAAGACAATGTCCTGGTTTCATCTTTGGTAAATAACTTGTATCTATCTTTCTCATAGCCGTCCTGAACTTGCCTATAGCTTCAGTGTATTCTGTTCTGGTTCATTTTTGGTATGCGCGAATGTAGAGCACAGTAACAGTGCCCTCGAATCGCTTTGTAATTAAACATGGTTTTCGTATTCCTCTTCCTTTCTTGAAAGAACTGAATAACCTGGTGGTGCAAAGAAAGAGATGATGACAATAATTTGTCAACACCATCAACGCTAGATAGAATGCAAAAAAAAAATAAGGACTTACTCTTCTTATAAAAGAATATGACCTGGCAGATCAGAGGCCAGTTATGTAGAGATCATGGCAGAGACACGGGAGCCTAACTTTATAGCTACAGCTACAGATGCATAACTAAAATAAAAATACTAGCAACTTTGTAACCCTCTACTACCGGGTATCCTCTTCAAGGTCACTAAGAATCTCAGAGGCCAATGTGTTATCGAATAGGGGGGCAAGAGAATCCGATACATGTAGATTAAGTTCAGCCCCAAGCGATAGAATCTTCCCGACTTTCCCAATAGAGACTAGGCTTGGACGAACAAGCCTCTCCTTAAATATATGCTTCATGACGTATGTACTCAAATAAAAAGGCAATATATGCCACTTCATCTCAGACACTTGGCTAACTTTCTGTACTGAATCAGGCGCCAAAGGAACAAAAACCACCTCTGCGTCAGGATAGCTTACCTTAATTCCACGGTAATCCTTTTTCAGTCTCTTGAAGAGAGACGATCTATCAGCTTTAGCAAATGAGAGGTAGTCGAGGTAAAGTAGAACATTCTTATTGCGAAGTTCCAACATGATGTGTGAATCTCCAAGCAATTGTTCTAGGGTGATCTATCTAATCTCATTGACCTTCCTTTCTATGATAAGGTCCCTTGTGAAGAGAAATGCATCGACCTCGTACGAAGTTGCAATATGTTTTTGTAACACCCTCATACTCCAAAGTGCCTTACAAGGCCACCTTAGATACGAAGATGCTACCATCTCGGTTTCCCAAGGCAATGATAATCAAAAGACAATAACGAAACATATTAAATAAAGTATT
>VHZZ01022970.1:8790-22294 GCA_009801015.1 Silene noctiflora | reverse complement strand
TTATCATGTTTGTAATCACTAAATAACGTATTTATCTTAATTGTTTCTTAATTGCAACTCCGATTCACCGCCTCGGGAAACCGAGATGGTAACATTCTCCCATTGCCTTGGTCGGGTAATAAGGGGGTGTTACACTTGTGCTAACAAAATTCTGTGTTGAACATTTTGTACTCCTACTGGGCAGGTATTTTACTTATTCCCAAGTGTATGATCAGAAGAATGTGGTTACTTCTCAAAAATGGTCTGACGCCAAGGCTGTTTTTGATCAGTGAATCAATCGTTGGATGTTAATAGCAAACCTAATAGCCCCATTATCGAGCTGTTTAATCAGTACATTCCCGTCACCGACCATTTTGGTAATGTGGACCTCGATAGCGAGATACCAAACTTCCACCTCAGTCTTATATTATCCCGGATCGTATCCTTATTGGGACTGAGGAGACTCGGGTGAACCGTGGCCGTGCTTCAACCCCACCAGTCCCATAAACCTAGGAGACTCCGATACCTTCCGATTCTCAGAGGCACCCTAGTACCCTTCTGTCTATGACCCTCGCATTAAGATGGCGGAGCTTATCTACCGTCTAAACAATGATTTGACCATGAGGAACATGCATGAGATGATATATCTTCAGAACTTAGAAAGGGAGTGTAGGCAGCCTAGCTGGTGGAGAGGAGTTGGAGATGATAATGGTGTCTTTGAGAACTATGGAGTGGATCCTGCCGCTTGTGTGACGACGATTGGGCATGGTGTAGGTTGTTTGTTTGGAGAGTACGTGACAATACCGAGTTCAATTAAATTTGATGATAGTTATGCCCCACCGTTTGTATTTCATTTATTAAATATTAGAGTTGTATAACAGTTGTATTTCCTTCGGGGATCTTTTGTATTAACTTACTAACTTGGTCTATTATTGTCTAATGCTATGTACTACCTCGAGCAACCGAGATGGTAACGCCCTTATTCAGTAAGGAATGTCTTGCTAAAGGACCTTTGGTAAATGAGGGTGTTACACTAGGACCCGTTCTAATGGTGGCAATAAACCGGAAGGCATTTAATATTTACCTAAGAAACTGTCGACTTTACAATACTCAAATTTGACAATGACGCTATGCTATTTTACATGAGAAACCCCGCTCCCTAGATTTCTTCTTTTATCAAATTTAATTATCTTGCTAATTGTTTTAATTTGCAAACCAAAATCTAAACCAATCGTTACCGACCTTGATAAAATTCACCACATGACAACTTGTTTTGCATATTATTTCTCAAGTCAACGGTGTTGATCATTGTCACATAAATGATCTATACTCCAGTTTTGTGGAAAAATTGATTGTTTTTAACAACTATATTCCCTTAGGTCTTTACTAAAGATCACTTTTATTTGGTGGTATTTGTGGTTTGACAGAAATAAATTTGTTTCTGAGAGCATTTTAGTAGATATATAAATAAAATTACATAAGTAATTTCGAATTCACTTTTCATATGGTTTACTCTTAAGTAAAAATATTTGGATAACAAAGACACAAACCCAAAGCATGAACATCATGGTCATAGTAATTGTAATGAACTAATGATAATATTGTCGGGATAAACCACCAATTAGTTTTATTAAGATCGATTTCGATTGTTTTAAACGGGGTGATAAATATGCAACTTTAAGCTTTAATATTAGAGATCATAATGGTAAAGTATTGTTATTAGGGTGCTAAAGGTTGCGGTCAAGTTTGTATTCTTTTACCTCAACGCTTAGTCTTAAAGAAAGCATAATTGCAGCTAAAACTTTGGGTTTTAACCGTTTAGCTATTGAATGAAATAATGTGACACCCCGCGATATTACACAAGATGAAACTAGAGAAATGCAGCGGAAATACGGGTTTTTAAAAAGTTTTAAAGTCTAACCGCGAAGTACCACTAAACATAAAACAAATACGATCACAAGATAGGTTATACAAACCAACGTGATAAAAGGTTGGGGAAAATACATCCCACGAATAACAAATGTACGATAAATAGGTGAGTCTAGCTACGAATACAAAGTCCAAGGTAAATGCTCGCTAGCTCACACGGTCTCACCCCATCGATCACCAACCGGTATCTGTCATTCATGAAACATGAATGCCACAGTCAGTGAGGAGTAACTCAAGGTTCTCTCAGCCACATTACATCAAGGAGAGTGTAATACAACACGTTAATATATGAAGCATACATAACCATTATAATTGATGAAGGCATTAAACATCAACCATTAGTTAGTAATAAGATCAAATGATGTATAAATGAAGGATAAGTGAAATGTTAACAAACCAATTCATATTTGGAACACAACAACCAAACATGAGTACGTAATCCTAAGTAAAGAGTGTCTACTACACAACGCCATACAAGACTCCAAACCACACTTAGACAATAACACAACCCTTGGTAAGACGACTAGCTAAATACGTCTTAGCCTAAGACCTGGATCTAGACTCTCGGAAAGTAAACCCTTTTCCGATTCGACATGCGGTATAATGGTCCACACCCAAGACTCGACAATAACAATCGAGCACCCAATCGCTAAACCCACGAAAGAGGTGGAAGATCTAAGGTAGAAGTCAAGCATAGAGGTAGATATAAGACAAACCTTCACGGATACGACTCAAACCAAACACATATAAAGGAGCTCATATATGAACCTTATATGAGTACTCATGTGAACAAAAACGTAAACAATTCATATAAATGGATGATTGATTATAACATAGCCAATGAAATCGTTGACTTTTATAAGCCAATGAAGTAGTTGACTTTTATGTCCAATTTAGACCATTTTTTGAAATGGGTTAAAAATTATTGACTTTCACTCTCTCCCTTGAATAAATGGATGACCGATTATAACGTGACCGCATCTCCAAAAACAAGAAAACGCTGGTAGTGGTAGCCACTCTCCGTAATTCTCAGTTTCCTCCTCTTCCTCTTTCTCTTCCTCATCCTAATAAATAATAACCCTACTCTCATTTTCTCTGTCTTAGGATGATGCAATCAAAAATGGCGACACTGACAAAAACCCTAACCCAAATGAGAACCCTAAATCCCCTTTTCGTCAAATCAATTTCCACATTCAGCATCCTTAAACAACAAGCCGTTGTCGAGGATCAACTCCCCGATCCACCGTCGTCTCTTCCGCCAAACCCCTCCACTGGAAGCCCCATGTACAACCAGAACTGGCGTAGCCCATTCCCTTCCTCTTCCTCCGCTACTTCCGCTGGCTACACTATTATGGCCCCTCGCATCCACGAACGGCCTCCTCCCTCCATCGACCTCAACTCCCTTTTGAACCAGTTCACCGATTGGGTTACTTCTCAAAAGTGGTCTGATGTCAAGGATGTTTTTGAGCAGTGGATCAATTCACTGGATGTTAATGGCAAACCCAATAGCCCCAATGTCGAGTTGTTTAATCAGTACCTTCGTGCCCATTTGATGACCGGTGCCTCCGCTGCTCAGTTGCTTGAGATTGTTGAGAGGATGGAGTTGTTTGCTATCGAGCCCAATACCGCTTCCTTTAATTTGGTTATTAAGTCTATTAACCATACTGACTGGAAAGCCGCTGTCGCTCTTATCCAAAGGTACTTCCTTTCATCATCATTATATGGATTTGCATTTAACAACCTTGATCCATTTTAATGTTTTCTACTCTTGTTTTGCTGAATTATATAATTTGGTGTCAATATATTAAAGTAATGGATGGTGATTTGTAAGAGAAATAATATATTAAATGAACGTATTAGAGGCACCTCTGGAAACAAACTTCCACAGTAGGATATGTCATACGAGTTAGGATCTTCTCCATTACCTCAAAAGTAATGGATGGTCCATTACCTAGGAAAGTAATAGGGGAGGATCCAAATTGATGCCATACAGCCTGTACGGACTAATATCAGTGCCACTTTGATGGCTTTCACATGCTCTAACTCAGGTTTAAGTGTTCAACTATACTCCGTTGTTACATCTGATTTGTTCATATCAACTTCTTTCCGCCATTTTATGGTTTTACGAGTAGATCAGATGGACACGAAAATTAAGAAAGGGAGAACTTTACCTTTATACCCTCATATCAATTTATCGCCCGCCTCTGAGAGCATTATAGCCACTAGTACACTAAGCTCACACGTCTCTCACTCAACCCACCTGATACAGTGATACCTAACCCAACGCCACCACAGACTCATCAAATAAGGAATAGAGAAGATAAGGTGAATAATTTCCATAGGAAATAGGGAAGAAAACGTCAACTAGGAGGGAGGACAATTTTACAATTGTGCCTTACACCTATGTTGCGAAAACAGAGAGCCTGTTTTAACATGTCTTACTGTGAAAACTGTGTTGTTAATTCCATCGACTGGTTATATAAGAAGCGTAAACAACTTGAAGGAGCCATTTTGGTTCAGTCAATCTTCCTAAGCTAAGTATTGAGTTAACTACTACGTCATAAATTAAAATGCAAGGTTTTTAATGGATGGAACCTTTTTTTTTTCCTGCAATCTAGGATGCTGCAGAGCGGAAAGCTATCTCAGCCCGATGACCAATCTTTTGATATGGTCATTGTCAAGCTATTTCAGGCGAACCAGTTTGAAGCTGCCTTGAAATATGTAGATCTAACTCTGAAATCTGGTTATATACTGTCGTCAAGGGTTTTCAACGAATCTGTTCGAAGTTGTATTTCTATGCAAAGACTGGACTCATTGCTGTCTATCATAGAAAAATGCAAGGTAAATTTTGAGTAGTCCGTGCTTGAATTATGTCAAATTCAAGCTACGTGAACCAACTTTGACTTGGTTTATTGCCTATGTTGTCAGGCTATGGACCAAAATAAATTGCTGTCACCAGATTGGTCGTTGTGCAATGTTATTGCTGAGGTTGCCATGCAGAACGACCATAGCAAGCTTGTCTTTTTAGCTTTGGGATTCATGGCTAGATGGATTCAATGGGGTGAGAATACAAGGCCACCTGCCTATCTCTCTGTTGACGAAGGATTAGTGGTTAAAGCTCTTTCCACAGCTGCACGCACATATGACACCAAACTTCTGGATGCATCATGGGCTATTTTGAAGAGATCCTTGCGTGAAAAGAAGGTTCCTAACAGCGAAACCTACTTGGCTAAGATCAATGCCCTTGCTTCTGTGGGGAACTTGCCAAGTGCTTTTAGTACTCTTAGTGAGTTTGAAAAAAAACATGCTACAGCTGAAGTGGATGTCTTCTCACCATTCACTTCCCTTCATCCACTTGTCATGGCATGCTCAAAAAAGGGCTATGAAACTTTGGATTTGGTAGGCCTGTTTACTTTCTTTTATCTGATGTCTACTCCTGAAAATATCAAAATTTCTTTTGAAATTATCAAATTTTCTTTTGAAATTTCCCCTTGATTAGGTTTTTAACCCAAGGTGTTAAGGAGCACTCGTCTTTACCTTGGGTAATTGAGTACTTTGGTGTATTAGTGTAATCAGTTCCAGGCTGTGTGTGGCTTGAACGCTCGTTTGAAAGTTTCTTCTCCGTGCCTCATCGTTGGGTTTATAGTCAAGAAAACATCATTTAGAAGTTTGAGTAAGAGTCTAAGAGTAGGCCTAATGTTTTACATGTCCATGTTCTCGTACTTTATTTTTTGCCCACAAGGCCATCACTACCCCATGTAAATTATTCGCTACAATTTGTTTCTCTGATGTACAATTTCCATTTATGGCTTGCTGCAATCACACTAAATCGGATAATTGTTTGATAAATAATGTAATTAATGTCGTTCTCTAAGTTCATGGATTTACAGTAGCTTTTTTATCCTTACACATTTATGATAGACTAATCCAGAAGATGTTGAACCTTGTATGTGTTCTTAATCATTCATAGTATTCATCATCACCAATGCGTGTCTCTGATTTTTCTGGAACTAATATCCAAGCTGTTTGGATATATATACACATTTATGATAGTTCAATTTGTCAGGTTTATTATCAACTGGAGAATCTTAGCCGGGCAGACCCTCCTTACAAATCTGTTGCTGCCTTAAATTGTGTAGTTTTGGGCTGTGCCAATACTTGGGACCTTGACCGGGCTTACCAAACATTTGAGGCAATTAGTTCAGGTTTTGGTTTGACACCAAATATACATTCGTACAATGCTTTAATGTATGCATTTGGGAAGCTCAGGAAGGTACGCATGTCCTAATGTCTAATGTCTCTCAATTTGTCCTCTTCATTTTTCCTTTTGTATTTCTGCTATAGGTATTACTCCCCCCCCCTTTTTCTCTCCCGCGGGGGCCCTTGAGGCATTGGAGTAATGTTGTTGTATTGCTGCTACAGTTATCCGTTTTCTCTTAGACGACGGCTTCTACAGTTTTACATGTGGCATAGAAGTGGACGTGGAAATGCGGCGCCTTTATATTTTGTGTTCGATTGTAGAGAGGTTTATAGAGGCAGAAGGATTTTGAGATAGGGAGTCCGAAGTAGTTAGCTGTTCAATGTATGTGGTAGTTTGGTTCATTATTACCTTTACTGCTTCCAATAATTCTGCCTGTGACAGGGTAAAGGGGTCAGAGGTAGGTATACGTAAAATAACCGACACCACTCGACTGACCCAATCTGAGGAACTGATCCTAGGACCGGAATAGAACCAGTAAATCTCAAATATCTCAAGGACCTGTACCTGCTTGAACTTTGTTGTGCCGATAATGATCCAATCCGATTGTTCGAACCCTAAAATGACCCAAAATGACAGTTTTTATAGATTTGAAAACAAAAACCTCAACATACGTGACTCATAATAAACCACTAGCATGGCTCTTGAGCCCCAATAGGTAGCACGGACACTCCTCTTAACCAGCGTAACGTCTCCAACACCCACATGCGTGGAACACGCGCCAAAACGTGTCGGACACCTATAAAGCCGTGTCTAACTTTGTTCATTATTTAGGCACGTATTCGACATGTGTCCATGGTATTCGGACATATGTCCATGGTACTTGGACCCGTCTTTAAACGAAATCAAGTTGAATTTAAGGTGAATGGTGTATGTTGTTTTATGGCGGAGCTTGGTGGAAATGAGTTGGATTGAGAGTGAATGATGTTCTTTCGACGAGTAATAAGATGTCGAAAGAGATTGAATTATATAATGGGTTTGGGTGGGAAATGAGAATGAATAAAATTGTAGGTTTATAACTATAGAATATATATTTTATTAAATTTAAATAACATGTCCCGTGTCCTAAATTTCATGACATGCCCGTGTGCGTGTCCGTTTCGGTGCTACACTGCTACCTAGTGCCCCATTAACCATTGACCTGGAAATTACCCAACACGGAAAAACGTTAATAAACTCGTTCCGAAATTACTTAACAATATACTGAAATGACCCACTCAAACTGATCTGATAGTGTACATAACCCGAATGACCATTTGCTAGATTTATATGTAAGCAGTTCTCCCCAATCCAACATTCCAATTGGACCTATTTCAACTGATACTAGCACATGTGAAGCAAACTGAACCCGAAATGACCCCATCCAACATGAAGTACACAATTAACTTGAACTGACCTGACCGTGTTACCCTTACTGTATCAGTACTCAACCTTTATGGTTCGTTCCAAGTCTCGATGCATAAAGTTTCATCTGGATGACCCATGAAAGTTATACTAATGAAGCACAATGAAAGTTGTATGAACACTTATGTGAAAAATGGTGCGTATGCTATATGCCTATATCCATGTTCAGTAGACTGATTCTTGAACCTGATGATAGACAGAAGAGGCTGCAAGGGTTTTCGAACATCTAAGCAGTCTAGGCATGAAACCAAATGCCATGTCCTATACTTTGCTTGTGGATGCTCATCTTGTCAACCGGGATCCTAAATCTGCTTTGTCTGTACTTGAAGCAATGGTAAAGACATCTTTTCTATTGATTTATGTACTAATTTTTTTTTTCCTTATGACAACTCCTACAAGATTCTAACCTGGAAATGCCCTGCCAGATTGAAGCTGGTTTTGAACCAACTCGAGCCACATTATTGAAAGCTCGAAGGCGTTGTCAGAGAGAGATGGATCATGAAAGCGACAACCTTGTTGAATCCATTGCTAGGAAATGCAAGATCATTTTGGGTTATGAAAGTCGCCGACACTTATTATTCAACATGGAATACAGCACTGAGTTCGCCTCCTAGTTTCGTTTTCATTTGTTTGTACGTATTTTGAGTTCTTCCTTTGCTCGAGCCTTAGGATTATGAACTTTATTTATACTTACACTCCCTCTTTCCTGTATTATTTTTGGTAGCCTTTTATTTTCTCGGGACTGCGGTATCTCTCATTCAAACATGAGGTAGTTTTGAAAGACTAGTAATAATGTAGGAACCAATATTAGCACAAGTTTCGCCATTCTTCTTTCACTTGAGCATTTTTTACCGTGCACTGAATTGTGATGTAAAAAATTGAGATCAATAGCTATTTGAAGAAGTTTAGGAGGGGCGTTTATGTTAGGTAATGGTACCAAATTATCTTGAAATGGCATTGTTTCCCAAGTTATTTGGAGCAGGAATAGCCCTTGGTCGTTTCCAAATAACATGCACATGTTAAGGTTGCATCTCTCTAATGTTAAGGTTACCAAATTATCAATAGCTATTCAAAGGACTGCTGCCAGATTTACTTCAACTAGTGCCTAATTTTGATGTGCCTAATTTTCATTGCTTATGCTTTAGTTTTATCCCTAAACTTTTAAATAGGGAGGCACACGATCTTGCTCAAAGATCTATGTGCCGGTAGTATTTGTGTATCCTTTCTTTACTGCTGCCAAAAACAAAATCTCTCCAATGTTGGCATGCATCACCTAGGTTAAGAGCGCACATGACATCATGACTATAAGTTAGTTTCGTGGTCCAACTCTTTCTACCGGTAGCAATCGAGTCATTTGGGTCGGTTATGAGTAGGATCTATATGGGTTAGGTCATATTGGGTTTGGGTTATGTCATGTGAGTAGAAAGGATATGAGTAGTCTTTACCCCCGTTCATCTAGGGTCAATGTTGGTTGAGTTTGGTTCGAGTCAGTACGAGGAAAGTCAAGAATATACATACTCCCTCCGTACCACACCAAAGGTAACGTAGGAAAAAATGAAGTATTTAAGAAAAGGTGAAAAAATTAAGGGCAAAGAGGGAAAAAAATAGGCGGGGTATGTAATTGTAGGTTTAATTGTGGGTTGATAGGTGGGGTATGTAATAACATTTTGTGTAAATATCAAATGGATATAAGGATAATTTGGTAATGTTGTGGGCCAAACCTAGTTCCTACATTAAAATATTAATAAATACTTCTTAACCTAATTACAAACCTAGTTCTTGATTTTGTGGTTTTACCAAGCCCTCCATTAACCTACTTAACATCACATATTCTTATTATCTTTTTACATCTTTATTTTATTTTGATAATAGTTATAAATATATTTATGATTAATAGTTATAAATATATTTACGATCAATAGGTTTTGTTTAAGACGAAGGATCCATTTGATCTCCCAAACAAGCACATGGTGACAATCGAGATAATTTCTTTTGACATTTCGTAGCAATTTCTCATGCTATTTGGTATCTATTTGACCTGTCTTAAGATTTAGATGAATACTTTGGTTTTAAACAAAAATTTGTGATTTACAAAAAATATTTACATTGATGAAATGTAAAAGAGCCATGCATTGTGAGCGTTAACATGTATATTGAAGATGATGGTTTGATCTCTTATTTCCTCTCTTTCATTCTATATTTTGACACTTCATACCCTCTTTCATCTACCCCACTTTCCACTATCTTCTTCCTCTTCCTCTATTTTTGCCCACATCAAAGAGGATGTTATCTTCCTCTCTTCTTTCACCTTTAAAGTAAGTGTTTTTTGTAAATAACCCCCTTTTATGTACTAGTATTTACAAATAACCCCCTTTTATGTCCATTTTTACAAATAATCACCTTAAATATTACTTAATCTAAAAAATTGCCACCTTCTAATACGAATTTTATAAAACCCGAACTATAAACAACATTACGACTTAAATTTATGCAATATACCTAAACTACCCTTACCTTAACACACCCCCAACTAACACCTTCATCTACTTTTACACATTCCTTTACTCATTTTAATTAAACCTGAAAAGCCCCAAATCAACCCCTAACCCTAATTGCAATTCATCTTCACAGCTAACCCCAAATTTGGTGAACATTTGCTTCCTCCATCTACGAAAGTTCATAAACTCCTTAAGTTGTTCGATGGTTGTGAATTTGAGGCGCAAAGAAAGACATAACCACAATAGTATTGGATGTGAGTTCGCTGAGATGCAGTACTCGAACCATAGCACTATAGCAGCATAAATTTTGCTTGTCTCGGACTTGGGTTTCGAAAGGAGTTATATGGTGGTTTGATGGTGGAYAGGACGAATTGTTGGTGGTGTTTATAGTGGTGAAGATGGAGATGGAGGATGGTGGAATTTTAATGGTGATTGATAATGGAGAAGTGAAAGTAGAGGGTGATAATATAGATTTTCATGGTGGATTAAGTGGTGAATTGGTTTGATAATGGAGATTATGGAGGTTTGGGATTAATTGGAAATTTTAGTCAATTGGAAATGATGAAGAGCTTACTAAGGTAGCAGGGAGTGTTGGTGATTTTGTTGGAGCATTTGCCAAACATAGACTTTGTTGCGTATGATTCATTTCATTTTATCTTAACMTGTCTTATCACTCGTTTTCTCGCTCCATTTGGTACATAAAGAGGTCCAATTAGTAAGCTAAATCATACATTAAACATGAAAACTAAACCTAACTGAAGCTTGAGTCGAGTTGGGAAGGAGGAAGGAGGGAGCAGTGGAAATTGAAGCCCGAAAGTCGTGGATGTTACCGTTAGAAGGAAAAGTGATAGAAAGGGGAAAGAGGGAGCACTCGGAACAGTGATGAACAATTAAGTTGGGTGTTGAGTATTTCAATTGATTTGGGAATTTAGAATGGATGTTAGTTGGGGGCCGTGTTATGGTGGGTAGTTTAGGTATCTTGTATAAGTTTAAGTCGTAATGTCGTATATAGATCGGGTTTTATAAAATTCATTAGCGTAATTATTAGTAGGTGGCAATTTTTTGGATTAAGTGATATTTAAGGTGGTTATTTGTAAAAATGGACATAAAAGGAGGTTATTTGTAAAAACTTGTACATAAAAGGGAGTTATTTACAAAAAAACACTTAAAGTAAACCCACTACAATTTTTATCTCTTATTTGACACAAGGGTCAAGATAAGAATATCCTCTATAAATAGAGGAAGTCTTCCTCTTCCTCTTCAAAGAGGATGCTAAGAAGATATACCACATTGAAGAGGACATCCTCTTAGATGAGAGAGAGTACTAAGAGGATGGTCTATCCTCTTCAATGTAAATGCTCTTAGCCTTCCTGCAACTTTCATACCTAGTCTACTACCACCTACCATTTAGGTGGTATCAAACAATTGGTTACAACAATCCCTAATAAATAATTAAATTTGCAAAATAGCACTGAGTATTTCTAAATCAAAATAGTACTAACCAAAGTACTTAGCTATTGAAGTAACTCGTAAGTAACCCGACCCAAAATGACTCATATCTGAAATTGACCCGACCCAAAATGACCCGTCAACAGGTCACTCAAAAGTGACCCGACCCGAAATGTATGTCAAACCTGAAATGACCCGACTCGAACTGACCCGATCCATATCCAACCTAATTAAACCGTTTTGCCAGGTCTAGTTATAGTTGTATTAATTTTCTTAAAAGAAAAAGAAAAATTGACAGTGTCTATTGTATGAAGAATGCATGCGTGTCAGACATCTACAAATATTGCATCTCAATGTTTGGTTAAAGTTTATGTGTTCTAAACTGGACCATGTGGAACGCTTTCTGTTCCTTTTTTTTTTAGGGAAAAATTTTCTTATATTAAATGCGAGATACCAATAGAGTCAGTAGCAACTAGAGGATCAATGCAGGAAGGGACGGTCCCAACCCAAAACCGTGTAGAGTATGAAAACGGTTCTAGGTGAGCCAGACCATGAGACAACATTTATGTCTCCATGAGTGAAATTAAACTTAATACAATCAAAAGAACTAGCTAAATCAAAGACAATTTTCCCAATTCTACCAAAATAATCTGCTGGGAATTTCTCCATCTTTAGCATGGTAATTAAGGTCAACGAATCCGATTCCAACACCACATTACTGACAAGTACTCGATTTAGTCTTCTTTCCTTATTCTTCTCTTCCTATTTTTGGCCCGATTCGCGCGGATTTGTGTCCCCTTATGTGCATTTTGTCCCCCTATTTCCCGTACTATGACTACCTGTCTCGCCTTGCAGGAATTGGCGCGAAAATCGAGGAAATATGAGCCAAAGGGCCTGTTTCGGAACGTGGAAGGAAAGAAGTGGAGAAATTCTGATCAGTTGTTCCCAGCCGGTATCATGCCGGTTGGGAGACCCTGCACTTAGAAGAAGAGAAGAAGTTATAGAGCATTCCCAGCCGACCGGCCGGCTGGGAGTTCAGGTGGTTGAAGACTTGGCCAAAAATTGTGCAAAAGAGACAGAAAGTATCCCAGCCGGGTATGTAGCCGGCAACCGGCCTGCCGGCTGGGAGTGCAAGAAGATTGAAGAATTGAAAAAATTATGCAAATTGAGGCAGAAAGTGTCCCAGACGGCATGACCACCGGCGGCCGGCTGACCGGCTGAGCACACCTGATGACTTCAAAGTTGGCAGAATTGGATCAGAAGGCTCCCAGCCGGCATGTCCACCGGCGGCCGGTTGACCGGCTGGGACGTACTGAAGACTTTTCGAGGCTCATTATGTTTATTTGACCCAATTTCTCAAGAAACTATAAATAGCCCCCCTTAATTGTATTTTACASASAACCCTAGATYYKRAWAWTKWGTCTATTATATGCAAACTCTCCCTAATTAATCCTTAATTATTCCTTAATACTAGCCTTAATTACTTAGTTATTTAAGCATTCAATAGTTTACATCTTGAATGTTGGGTTGTAATAGAAGATGTTGAAAAATTTCTTCCATTAATAATCAAAGATTCAAGCTTTTCTTTTGTGTTGGTATAATCTTCTCCTTTTCCTATTTTGTTCTACATTAGTTTACATTTGCCTTTTATTTCTTAGCATTTCATTTCATTGTTCTACTTGTTTCTCTAGATCAAATCATGTCTACTATTTCATTCATGCCTCTTATTTCATTTGCTTGTTTATCCTTAGTCATGTGTGAGTAGACTTCCTCTAGGGTTTAGGGGGAAGCTAGATAAGGGCTGACTTTGGTTATGGGTGTTTGAAATAGGGTCTTGTGGTGAATTTTTCTAGCCTTCATTAACATGCTCACAAGATGTTTGATGAATTGTGTGTATGAAAGTCCATATCTTTCTTCTACTCTTGTTTGGTTTTCCTATGAACGAAAGTTGTAGGGGTGCTAGTTTGCTTGCTCATGATTTGATTGA
>VHZZ01022964.1:8650-21313 GCA_009801015.1 Silene noctiflora | reverse complement strand
TTTTCCTTGCATGCATGTGTTTTAGATCACATAAAATAAAATTAATGTAATTTCATATTATATTAGAGTGTCTAATATGTGGTCTAAACTAACAACAACATCAATAACGAGAGCATAATCTTCCTCAGAATTATATTTGGCAACCTTTTGTGCAACAACAGAAACACCGGCTTCCTTCAACTTAGGACACTGATTTTTCCAATGACCAGGATCCTTACAGTAATTGCAGACATTATTACGAGGACCCTTAGACTTGGCTTTACCCTTACTAGAACCCTCTGAATTAACAACAAGCCCCACAGGACTACTGTCTACAACACCACCCGACGCTACTCGGCGCAAATTCCTAGTGTGAAGCGCTGACCTCACCTCCTCTAGGGTCAAAGAATCTTTACCAACAACAAAAGACCCCACAAAAGTCTCAAACGAATTTGGCAAAGAAACTAACAAAATTAAGGCGGCATCCTCATCATCTACCTTAACATCTAAATTACGCAGGTCAAGTAAAATAGAGTTAAGACGGTCTAGATGGTCCTTGAGAGACATACCTTCTTGCATACGAAGACTAAACAAACGCTGCTTAAGAAACAACTTGTTGGTTCGAGTCTTTGTCATATATAAAGATTCCAACTTCAACCACAAACCTGTAGCAGTTTCCTCATCGGCAACCTCAACCATGACATGATTAGATAAACATAACAGAATTAAAGAATGAGCCTTTTCCTCCAAGACTACCTCTGCATCTGTCTTTGCTGCATCAGACGAAGTACCTGCTGACTTTGCCTTTGAGATAACAGACCAGACGCCTTGTTGTCTAAGCAAAGCTCTCATGTTTAACTGCCACAACCCAAAACTATTTCTCCCAGTGAACTTTTCAACATTCAAAACATTCGTTCCCGACATCTTTTCACCTCAAATCAAGAAACCCAAATAACGCCTAAAACACAACCAATGCGGAAGCAGATCCCAAATTAGAACCTTAGCTCTGGTGCCAATTGTTGTAACGGAGGCGTCCCGTTACCCAAACAGTTAATTGATAAGACGATAAGAATAATAAATACCGAATGTAAATAAAGTTGACACAAAGATTTACGTGGTTCACCAGTAAAATAACTGGCTACGTCCACCCTGCGAGGAGATCAAATTTCACTATAGTACAACAGTAGACCGGTACACACGCGCTCAATATGAGCCAAAAGTATACCCTATTCTACCAACAAATATAGTAGTCTCAAAGGAATAAAAGAGACTACCCCAATAAGACGAAGGACAAACAATCTTGAGGACAACCAAGATCTGAACAAACTCCTCCGATCTTCAAAGACAGACGAACACAAATAATAAGAGCCTGAAACAAACTGAGTTTTCTTATTCAGAAGGAACCTCACAAATCGACCCTCTTTATTGTGCTCTCAAAACTCTCTCTTAATTAACCTAGAATAAAACTTGGGTATTTATATAATTTATTCCACCCAATATAAAATATCTAGACTAATTAGGAAATAAACTAATAATAGGAAATTAATAAATAATTTCCTAAAACAAATTACACCTCTTTTTCTTCTTGCCTTAATTTATTCCGTCTTCGACACAAATTCAAGGCACAAATTCCTAACAGGTGAGTCATTATTATAGCTTACCTACGTGTAGCTTGTGTATCTTTTTGTTTTTCTTATGTTTTTCCTTTTTGTTTTTATACTTATCCTGTCATAAGCGTCACCTGTAACCCGAGTCCTGACTCATATACTCTTAATAGATTACTAAAGTGAAGCCTTTTCGTTTATACAGAAAAATATACTAGTCTAGTCTATAAAGTTTCTAATAATCCTATTACTATATAAATACTACTTTTTTCCCCGGGTATTATACAAACAAACAATGAGTAATCAAAGTGTATCCTATTCCTTTTCTTTTCGTTTATCTTTTTTTATTCCATACCCTATCCCCATTTACAAACCAAACAATGCTTCTTAAGATAGAAACTTCAATGGTATGAAAATTGAGTAAGAATGAAACTAAAGTCTATTTCGTACCATCCGAAGAAAATTAGAAAAGTAGACTACTTACCTGTATCAAGTGACCGACTTTAGAAAGATACCAACTTTATTGTAAAGGCATACACACCTTATTTTTGGAGATATTTTAAAGAAAAACAATAAAATTCATTTTATCGAGATAAATCTTAACTATACCGTTAACAATTTAACTCGTAAATCCAATCCATCAAATTCAAATTACTTCAAATATGGTAGCTTACAAGTGAATCCAATCAAATTGCAAAAAAAAAAAAAACATTCTTGTAACTTCATAGTACTACTTCCTCTCAAACATTTAGTATCCCATGATGGAACATAAAAACAACAAACAAACCAAGATGCAATCACCATTCAACAAACATAATTCCATTCCTTATTTTTTGCTACATTTTGACTTTCTAAACTTTAAATTTTTAACATAAAAAACATCATATGATTGGGCTGTCTTTCAATCAAACATAACAGCCCACTTAATCCATTCTTTCACTCATATAAAGTATAAACCCACACTCTTTCTGCTTACTCTATTTCACACGTGCGCGTTGACCACGTTGACTTTCAGAACCTTCTTAGACTAATTTTCGCTCGAAAATTTTGTTTTTGTTTTCTTCTTTATTTTGTTGCCCTAAAATTTCCCCCATTTACCCCCTCTCTTTCTTTTATCTTGAAAAAAATAAAATAAAAACAATTGATCGAAATATCCCCAAAAATCCAAATTAATTGAATTAAATTAAGCAGTTGGATTCAGCGATTCAGGTATATCGCAATAAACCCATTAATTTTTTATCGTTAATTTTGATTTTTCGTATCAAAGTTGATAACTTTTTAATTAATCTAGGGTTTGTACTTTGATTTTTTTTTTTGTGATCGAAGTTTGAATTAGCTTAATTTTTGCTCGTAATTTCAATTGATTTGTTTAATTGTTTGATTTTGTGCTTTGGTAAGCTTAGTATATGTATATGAAGTTGAATTAAGTGTGTACTTGGATATGTTGCTTTGCTCGATTTGTTGTCGTAATTTGAGTATAATAATGCTGTGATCTAGTTAATTTGTGGATAATTATGATATGATTTAGTTAAATTTTGTATCGTATTTTGAGCTTAATTCTGATGTGGGTTTTATTTGTTGATTCTGGATTTGATGTTTTTCAGGTTGTAATTCGACGATATAGCTGGATTTGATTGATAAATTGATGCGAGAAATTAGGGTTTTGGGTTATTGATTTGAAAAATTGATGGTTTATTCAGTGTATTTAGTGGGAAAGTGAGTAACTTTGTAATTGGGTTTTTGGATTTGATGATTGTAAGGAATTGGTAGTTGAAAATGCCGGGCGATCGGCATTTTACTAGAATTGACGTATTAGAAATCAAAATTCAGATAGGGAAGAAGATAGGAAATGAGAAAGCACAGAAGTACTTTGATTTACTTGATGGATTTTTCAGTTTTAAACTTGGAAAGTCGGAGTTTGATAAGCTATGTGTTGCTGCTATCGGACAAGAAAACATTGGCCTCCACAATCGGCTTATCAAATCGATTCTGAAGAATGCGTTGCTTTGTAAGACACCCCCTTCAAAGGGCAATAAAGTCGATAAGCCTGGAGTTGAAAAGGTTCCAAATGGGTATCAAAGAAGTTGCCTGCAATCTCTCTGCAGAGATGTGTTTCCACCCTCCCCTCGAAAAGGGAGGACTCCAGCGTTTCGAGATCGGAAAGCTAAGGACCGTCCGAGCCCACTTGGTCCACATGGGAAGCCCAATGCAGTTGCGGCAATTAAGGATTTGGGACAGAAGACTCTTGAGCAACAGAGTGCTACAGAGTTGCTATCTCTAGGTAGTAGGCCGGTTGAAGTGACTTCTGTGGAAGACGGGGAAGAGGTTGATCAGGCTGCTGTAAGTCCGGGAATTCACAGCCGTAGTCCAGTCACTCCACCTTTGGGAGTTCCATGGAACGGGAAAGGGGCCCGCAAAAGGGTCAGTTCCTTATCATCTGTAGGTTATGTTGAGACTTGTCATGGTAATGGTGGGCTACCTGATAGCTATTCTTTGAAGAAACGGTTAGAACAAAAGTTGGAGAAGGAAGGCATGAGAGTCTCATTAGATTGTGTGAATCTATTGAACAATGGGCTGGATACTTTCCTGAAAAGATTAATAAAGCCCACTCTAGAGTTGGCCAATTCCCGGGCCGCAAGTGCAACTATGTTGGACTTCCGGACAGCAATGGAGTTGAACCCTCAAATTCTCGGGGAAGATTGGCCCATCCAACTCGAAAAGATGTGCCTCCGTGAGGCTGAAAATGACAATTGTGATTGATTAGTTGCAGAATATAGGTTTTGGGTAAGATACGTTTTGGTAGGGAGGAGATGCTGCCATGTTGTGGATACAATAATCTCTAACATTGATTTAGACTTCAGTAGATTCATGCAGCAGGTGAAGTGTGTAAAATCTACGGGAATTTTGGGGGAGTTCGGTTCCATCGTAAATATTATCTATATTCATATTTAGCTAGCAGGACTATTATTGGGGATGTCAAGAGATAAATAGCAACATCATTGTAAGAATTTTGTTATCAATAGTTGGTTTCCTACTAATATCAATTTTCTTTATATCCCAAATTTGTCCATTGTAAGCGTTTTTCTATCCTGTTATGAATAGTATTTCTCCCAATTTTCGGTTGCAATTTGTGATTCCGTTATTTTTAACATTGAAGTAGTTGTCTCTGAATGATCTGCGGGTATGACTAAAATTGTGTTTGTCGGGCTTCATTACTCTGTCATAGTCTGCTGATAAATCAACAGACTTCATACCTGGTGCAATGGGAATCTGTGAGAGGACTTGACGACTTTCTCAAGGTAGTCACTCCCTTGCATAGTACTGTAGTTTTGTCATGACATTATTGTTACTTATCATTATCGTTTTACTCTCCCCCACCGGCCACCGCTACATAAAGCATGTGAGAACGTAAGATCGAGACTCAGAACCCACGTCCAATTTGGTAACTTTCTTGTAATATAGAGGTGCGGTAGAGGCCGGTTTATTTATTTATTTATTCTGTGGTGATGCTTGTTCTAAGGTGCTCTGAGATTCTCTCATTTTGATCAAGACAGGGAACCAGACGGCAACCATTAAGCAAGCATTTGATAGTGATGTTAGATCGTGTTATACACGACTCCGTTATCAAACTTTTGTTCTCTATATTCTTGCTTTGTTCAAGTAGGGTGGATCATTGTTTACTGAGAAAGGTGTTAGAAAAATATATTTCTGATATATTGAAGGTTTAATCACAAAACCTTCTTTAAAAACTCATTAGGTCTTCTGAGCTTTCTAAACGGATATAAATGGTTGATCTATTTTCTGTAGGGTAATCATACTGCCACAGGCAAAGTTTACTATGCGACGAACTATCCCTGTTAGAAAAAGCAAGTGTTCTATATCATGTTCTCACAATCTCCCGTGGCACAGTACTTTTCTATCAGCAATGGCGGAGCAAGGTATTATAAGTAAGGGTTGCTCCATTTCATTAATTTTCTTTATCTCCCCAAGTTTTGAATGATGGCTTGGCCTATATCGTATGAAACTAAATTTCTCAATGGGGATGTTTGTGATTTGTGAAGGCACCACGGAAATTTTTTTAAAAAAAAAAGGCGGACAAATTTCTCAACCAAGTAAACTTTTGCACTCAATACCAGCTAGAAATTTCACTGTTAAGTACTGCAGAAAATCACCACTTAGAAAAATATCCATACTTCTGTTTCATAATTATACCCTTTCAAAAAATTAGCTAATACACACATCATTTCTTTACGTTCTTCCGCCTCACAAAATCATCCTCATATTTTGAAAAGTGGTAAGAACACGGTGAAATACAGAGATTAATAATTGAATGCGTCACATTTGAGGCGAATGTTGCCAGATTTGCCAGTCTTAACACCAACACGGCCTAACTTAATCATGGCCTGGGCGAAAGCACGACGGAAATGGGTACCGTTATGGGCCCAATCAAGAACAACAGGCCTAGAAATTGGATCATCATAGAGTACTTGGTCGGAAGTGAAAAGTCCCTTGCGTTGGATCAAGTTCCAAAAGTAGTTGTTATCAAGTAGTGTGGGTGTTCTTGGGTCCATATCCACTGCCATTCTAGGGTCCACATTTTTAGGGCACTTCTCCTTCAACTTGGCCGCATAATTTCGGTTGAGCGCCGGGTCTGTAGCGTATGTGGATGAGTAGTTGTATAATCGATTTGCAAACTTGCTACAATGAGAGTAGCCTACTGTATGGGCGGCTGCATAACAAGGAAAATTGTGTTGGTCAGAACTCAGAATACGGCAGAAAATCATTTTTCATATACTTGCGACAGCGATTTAATATTGTTTCGCCGAGTTTTTATTACGAGTCATATAAAAAAAAAAGTTTACTTGTATTTTCAGGATAAAAAGCTGACTAACAAGTTTACCTGAAAGAGCAATCATATCAGCTTGGGATAATCCATGAGAACCAAATAGAGATGTTAGTTGATTCAAGTTATTGCTTGCCTTAGGCAATTTTCCATCTACACTTGCCGCAGTTGAAACTAGTCCATCTCTTCTTCCCAATTCGACAGGGTAGAAAGGTCCACCAGCCTGTATGCATCAAACTGAATTAGACGGCTATGTGGCGGACTGGCAGTAAAACGTGGCTAAAAAGGCGTAGCATTCGATAAAGCCCCGAGAATGTACTTTGATAACCTATGTCAGTGTGTAAAGTCGATTTAGGTAATCACATGCCTCGAGTTTGCTTATATAACTAAGAATTGAACAGTGTTACTCCGCTTAATATCAAAACTTGTTCAGCATGAAGGTCAGATTTGACCGGTTTCTAATTTTAAGAGCCGTGACTTATACAATCTTGGAATGCGACAAGCCGACAGTCTGACACAATGTTGTCCCAGCCTGATTATATAGGTCTAGGACGATCCAAGCTGTATAATGGCATGATCATTGATCCGCCTAGGCACCTACCCGTTTGGCCGTTTGGCCGGTATAATTACGCTACTCTCTCACAACATACATACATACATACATACATATCAATAATGGCAGTGTCATTACTATACCAAGTAGATGACGTCTCGTGTAGCAATGGTAAGAATATCAGCACAAGAAACTTTATTTTTGCATCCTGAAACTTTATCAACAGCCGCTTTCGCTTTGATAACCGTGTCAAATGCATCACCAGCCAAAGATAAATTGTCTGGATGATCCTTCTCTGCGGTATTGCCCTCCGTAGATGTTATAAGCACGGAAGCGTCACATCCCTGCGGTATGTTTTCATTTGATTATGGTTATCAATTATCATTATCATCAGTAATAAACAACATAAATGTGACCAATTCTGAGCAAGCATTGGGTGTCACGTATTAAAAAGCTAAATTCTTTTGAAGATTTTAACGTTAATTGTGCCCCAAAAAGTGTACTCCGTATACAAGATTACAAGTGATACAATTGACAACGTAGTAAAAAGGTTAGGTAGGACATTATTGTATAAAGCCCTTTCACACAAGTCTTCTCGTAAAAACGAGTGATATTTTACATAAAAAATTCTACTACAATAACTTCAGCAATCACCACTTTCGGGCATCAAGGTCATTGTGATATGTATGATTTTACAATATTTTATTGTAACACGTTTTAGTCCTGTAAGAGACTTACTCGTTACTCAAGTACTGGTATAAAAGTTGGCGTCGTTATAAAGATCCGTAGTAAATTTGCTAAATTTTATTTTTAACATCCATTTTCTCCTATATGGCTATATTTGTGATTTATACGAATCATTTGAGAGGGTAACAAATTAATGCGCGTTTATTAGCTACTCGTATATAAAATTATAAGATCAATTTTGTTGGATGACAAGTTTTGAACTCAAATTGTAAATCACCAAAGACACCGACCAACAATTCTACCATGCAAGCCTAATATAATGTCTAATGATAATCAAATGTACTTTTGATGATACAAATATAAAGGAAACTTGTTGCCAAAAAAAAAAAAAAATATAAAGGAAACTAAAATGAGAAGGAAATGGGAAATAGACATACATAGACCATGCAGTCATGGAAGAAGAGACGAAGAGTTGCAGGAACGGTAACAAAAGTTTCGTTGACTTTTTGTTTAACGACTTCCCTAACAATGCTCTCAACGTTTGGACATGTCTTCAAGTAGAAGTCTTCTTTAAGTTGAGTTTCTGCAAAATTAGGCAACACACAAATGCCTAGAACTACCAAAAACAATACAAATCGCACCATTTTTGTTTTGTGGTTTTTATGTTCAAAATAAAGCTACAATTCAAGTTATATACCAAGCATTCGAGTATTGAGTTGTTAGTCAACATTTTAATCATGCAAGCACGTCTACTAAACTCTTAAAAAAATAACAAATGGTCAATGTATCATTATGAATACAAAGAGCGGCACTTAATCAGAAATCCTAGAACACAACGGTCTCTCACATCTAACCTGAAAAGGACCCACCAAACTCATGGCAGCCAACCTGATAAGAATCGCCTAATCAGTCGTCCGAGTACACAAAGAGTCTCTCTAGCGTCTTACAAAACCTTTGACGTCTTTCAACCATTTTGCCCTGGATTGGGTTTGCTCAAGGCTCAATTCCGAGCTAGGAGTGTCATGCCTTACAGTGTAAGTCAACCTTCATGTCTTGACTTTTGTGCTTCACCAACGTAACATCAATGGGATCATTATACAAACAGTTTGCCGAACTGAGTCCACCCGAATGTTATTTGTTCTCTCCTCTTCAAGCTCCACCATTTGTACATCATGAGGCTTCTAAGTCCATGTTGAACCTTGAGCTCTAATATATCATTTGTTATATGGAAGCGTCGACAACTTTTTGTTAAGCCCTTATTGTAATGTTGCTTCCTTTGGGATAACCCTCACGAATTTCCCCTTAAACTCCTTTTCAATAGGCATCATCATACTATTAGCTAGAGTTGATGGACACCTCTATAAAGACACTCTTCCATCTTTATACCACAGAATGTGGGACATGGTTTGATCCCTAATAGTTTTGAACTTAAATTTTTCCGGTTTCATTTTGTTTCAAAGTTTAATAAATGTAACAATGGCGGTCCGGGGAATACGGAATTCGGGAGGACGCTAGTAGGAGTGCTCCTCTATGCTAGATAATGAAATATATGAAAGACTTGGTTAAAATTTCTTAATATGTTAATATTCGTATCACATTACTAGTTGTCCTATCCCGAATTCTCCGTCGTGCTAAATTCTAATTACTCTACTAATATATACGGAGTAATAATCCTGCTTACGGCTTATGTCTCACAAAAAACTATTATATACACACGGTATGCCACGTCATTATATATCCCCGCAAATTAATATTAAAAAAAATAACATAAGGTTTTTTTAATAACGGACGAAAGCGATATTGTGCAGTCCTAGAATTACAACGTCATTTAGTTGGATTGCGAAGGGAAGTTGCCGTTTCTTATCTGTCCTACATAATTCACAATCATGGTCTCCTACTAATTGGAGTGAGACGGATTTTTTTGTATTAATTAAACTTAATCTAGCTGACTCCCTAATTCCCTCTCTGATCGTTCTGTTTTTAGTTGTGCATGTGTTTGGTAGCCACCCTTAAGGCCTTAAGTTTTCAACCATGATCCAATCGACTTTTGTTTTAATGTGAAAACATCATTCCAAGTAATGATATGTCAATCTAATCCCTATGAAATATATAAGTGCATAGTGCATAATATTATGTGTTTATTGTTCACATGTGAGGTCTTTTGATTTGGTTGACCAAGTTCACAGTTTATCAAGCTTAAAGAGTTAAAAGTTATAATCATAAGCTCTGGTATTATGTTAAATGCATAATTAGTAGGACTGAACAAAAAAAATCAGATTATCCGAACCAATCAAATATCCAGTCCCACTCTGATCCGAACTTTTGAATATCCGATCTGAAAGTTAAGCTTGGATCGGATATTCGATTCGAAATCTTGGATATTGGATCAGATATGGATATTAGAATTAAAATATTTGAATGCCCGATATGAACCACCGCAATTATGCAATAAAGTAAACACAATTGTTGCAGCGGAAAATGCAAGATTTTTTAAACTTTATTTATAAAACCACGGAGTCACTAAATCATAAGACCCAAAACTTAAGTTAAGAAAGCTTTTAAACAAATATCAACTTAAATGAATGCAAAAGATTCAAATCCCTTAATAATACATAAATACGGTCCTAAACATTACTGTAAACTACAACGTATAAGGTCAATCGTTGTAAATACACCGCTCGCTAGCTCACTCGTCGTAGTCCCTAAATAAGCACTAACATGTAACCTGTTCATTCGTTAAAAACGAATGCCACATTCAGTGGGGAGTAACTGAGGGTTCCCCTAGCCATTTACATCAAAACACAAATAAGCAAGAACATATCAAGCATATAAAAACGCTATGACATAAGAATAGTATACAATACATGTGAAGTCAACCATGAACAAGGGCATGTGAGATATTCATATGAATGAGATAATCCAACCAGACCATTATAAATGATAACACAACCGTAAACCAATACAAACGCCATATGGCATGGATAAATAGAGGCCAACAATATAACACATGCATGAGAGTGAAAACGATAGACATTTATTTAAAAAGCATTTTAACATACAATGCACAGGACGTGGTTACTAATGTCACACACATACCTATGACTTGCATCTCACCACAAGTACGAGTGGGAACATCAATCCCGCCGATCATATCAACAATAGGTGTAATACCCGCCCTGTTTGGACCCGTTGACTGACCTTAGACTCGTGGTTGACCATTGGGACCTTTATTAGAACGAACCTTGAGGACTTAGCTGCTTTGGGGTTTGGGAACTGATAGCGGGATTTTGCCGTCAACTCCCGATCAAAAACAATTTATAAAAACCCAAATTAAGTAGTATAATAAGGGTGTCGAACCACAAGGATGGCGGGGTTAGAACGGTATAAGTCTTCGTATCGCTCTAGTTTAGTCGGACAAAAACATGTAAATGGTTAACTATGTAACAAATCATGCTACGATATGAAGTAAACACACTCACACAAGCACGTAAAACAAGAGTAGAGAATCTAGGGTTTCCGGGTTCATCTAGGTAGGTAGAGGGAGATGCAAAGGTCTACTAGAAACGGGTCAAAGTTACGGTCAAGGTTTAGTCCTAATGTCTTAGGCCTATCTTAAGCTCACCATAATACTTTCGTACCATGTCAAACTCATCACATACAAGCTACCAGACATCCATATTCATCGTCATGCAAGAGAGATATTAAGCATAAGTCAAAGAAAGGCGCAACTTTCGTTCACACATTTCATCGAACACCTTCAATGCAAGCATGTAAAGACTCAATTTTTAACCCATATTCAAATGTAAACAACTCATTATCATCCCACATGTTAACCTARACTCCCCCTTTAACCCTAACCATACACTACTCAAACATAATCAACACAAGCAACCCAAATACTACACTAACAACAATAATAAACATGATTAAGATTGCAAAGAAGATAACTTGAATTTGTAAGACACTAAACTAATAAAGCTAAGAACTACGCTAATTAGTGATAAACATGAAATAAACATAATTAGATTAAACAAAAATTCAAACTTTAGAGAAAATTACAAACTAAAATTAACAAGAACATAAATTAGAGTAAAAACAATAAAAGAGGAAGGATGAAGAATTGTATACCAAACTTGAAAGGAAATGAACATTAAAGGATGGATATTGAATATTAATTGATAAAAAGGAATGTCTTCTTTCTTCAAATAACAACCCAAGACAAAGTATAATCTAATGAGAAATGATGGAGTTTGCATAAACTAAGGATGAATTAAACTAATTAAACTAATTAACTACTAATTAATATTACTAATTACACTAATCATCCACTAATTACCCTAATGATAGTAAACTAAGTGAATGTGAAAAACTAGGGTAAAAACTTGTATGAAAAACTTGCTTCCAAACTTGTTAAAAAAACTAAGTAAAGGAGGTATACATAGGGGAGGGTGAAGGAAGCTAATTTCGAAGTCAGGTATGGCCAGCCGGGAGGCCGGCCGCCGGTGCCACCACCGGCTGGCAACTCCCTGACTATCCAGCTATTAACTTCACACAAGAGCTTCCCCAGCCGGTGGCCGGCTGGGAAGACAGGTCGGCAGGAACCACGCGAGCAGGGGAAGAAATAGGAGCGGGGGCCGGTTGGCCGGCCACCGGTCGTTTGGCCGGCCAGGAGGCATGCAGAATGATGATTGGGAATGAGGTGGTTCCCCAGCCGGTGAGAGGGCGGCTGCCGGCTTGCCGGCTGGGCATACACAACTACTCTATTCCGATGCTCTGTTTTCGCGCATGAACGAAGACGAAATGGACGGCTTGCCGGCTTCTCTGGTGTTGTGGAGGATCTGGGCTACTGGGGTGGTCATGGGTGGTTAAAGTGGTGGCTTGAGGTGGTAGAAAAGGCGGCTAGAAATAGTGGAGGAAGAAGGGTATGTTTGTATATGTTGATGGACGGGGGTGTTTGTTGGGCTCGTGGTGGCTGGTGTGGGAGGATGTGGTGGCTA
>VHZZ01022942.1:15380-32114 GCA_009801015.1 Silene noctiflora | reverse complement strand
TAGCAAGTTTACCCGCCATGGCAATTTTTGTGCGCGGTTTTGTAACATTCCTATGCAACGGAAAATCCGTCGCAGGTCCGTGGCGAAAAAATTTCCGTCGCAATATAGGTCATTGCGACGGCTTCTTGTTCCGTCGCAAGACGTCCGTCGCAATATTACCTTTTTTTTGTAGTGATTTGGCCAAGCAAGAAGAGTTATCTGATACTCCTTTTTCCAGCTATCCTACATTTTGAGAGATTCCTATCTTCTTTCCATGCACCAGATAAAGAGAAAGACAATGAGAATTAATTGGGAGCTCTTAATCAAGCCACCAACCAAAAAAGGACACTGCCAAATGCAACTGAACCTATCACTTTCATGCTGCAACTTTGTTTTCTTTTGTCAGTCTGTAAATTAACCTAAACACTGTTGTAAAATAAGTCAAGGGACTTTGTCTGTATGCAGCAACAATCCTGGCCCTTAGATGATGTATCTGGAGATCATTTTGTAACCTAAAAGCAGAAGGAATAGGCCTATATAAGGACCCCTCCCCATCTGTTCTCTGGCAGTTGATTTTTGAATTTAAACTTGAGAATTTCTTCTCATTTCCTCAAATCTTTTAACTTTGATGAGTCTTAGTTATAAGTCAGGCTTGATAGTGTCTTGTGCTTGCTTAGATACTGATTAAGTACCTGGTAGTGACAATTAAACAACTCCGTGCTTGCTTGAGTTGTCTGGTTGTTGCTGTGTGGGATTTTCTTCTGATTAATTCTGTGCTTGCTTGAATTTAATTATTTGAGTCCTCTTAAATTGTAATTTGAGTCCCTATGCTTGCTTGGGAACCAGTTTGGCAATTATATCCAGCTCCTTTCACAGTTGAGAGCAAGATCAGTCACCCAGTCTCGGAATTACTCCATTCATGTCAGTCTGAATTACCTAATTTATTAAAAATACTCCAGATCACCTATAAATATTCAAACTTGGTCATAATTTAGTTTATATATCAAAGTTAATTGTCACCAAATTTCACTATTTATAGAGGTCATTTACTATTTTTACAAAATTGCAGAAGTTCCGTGTGATTCTTATCAGTCCTGAGGAATTACACTGCAAATTGGTATCAGAGCTTTGGTTGTGAGTCAAGTTAGTTCATTTTACCCTAACTACAACAAAAACACAAAATTAACCCAATGAGTGAAGAGATGCTTGCAGGTATTGAAGCAAAGGTGGACCAGTTAGCAGGAACTGTCAATATGATGGTTAATGTCATTAATGTTGTCATGAAGAGGATCCCAAACCCTGATTTCAGGAGAGAGCCACCAGGCAGAGGCAGAGGCAGAGGCAGAGCTCGTGGCATCTTTGTGGGAGGAATGAGGGGCCACCAAGTCAATGAAGAGTGGTCAGACTCAAATGAAAGCAACAGAACTCAAGAGGAGGCTCCTGAGTACACAGACAAGCATCTTAAGGTAGAAATTCCTGATTTCTCTGGTAGTCTTAACCCTGATGACTTACTAGAATGGATTAGAGATGTGGAGAAAATATTTGAGTTTAAGAATTACAATGATGCTAAGGCTTGTAAGGTTGTTGTGTTAAAATTGAAAGGTTATGCATCTTTGTGGTATGACAATCTTAAGCACCAGAGGTTAAGAGAAGAAAAGGAACCTCTTAAGTCCTGGACCAAGCTTAAAAAGAAGTTGTTAGATAAGTTTGTCACTAAAGATTACACCCAAGACCTTTTATTAAACTGTCTAAGCTCAAACAAAAGGAAAGAACTGTTGAGGCTTACCTCATTTCCATCATTCATCTCTATCCTCTCACCTCACCATTTGCACCACCACATCGCCATTCCAGTCAACGAATCACCACCACATGGCCGCACCCACTACCTACCCCACCACTGTTATCGCCACTTCCCCATATCACTTCTTGGGGTGCTACAAACTCCCCTACTTAAAGAACACAACGTCGTCATTGTGCCTCAAACTTCATCATAAGCAAGCCTAGAATCCTCCCCCGCTAGGTGGTGACCCGAGTACTCTTGACCACAGGCTTATCACACGGTCACAGGGTTACTCTGATACCATTTATAACAACCCGACTCGCCAATGTCGTAACACTACCCTAATAAGATGAGATGTATACCTTTAGGCCCATTATTTGTCCTCACTTAAGCCCAAAAGTACAATGCATTGTTACTAAGTGGTGGGTGGAATCTTATAAACATATCAAAAACTTCATATTTTCCCGATGTGCGACAACTTTCTTCTCAATCTCTTGGGAGGTTACAGGTTATGAGGATAACTAAGAAACACACAATACCTGGCTTTATTATCAAACTTGTCGATAAATGTGGGTGGCATAGTTGCATAACAACTGCAACAAAAAATCTTTAATCTATCATAATTAGGAACTTGATTGAACAATAACTCATAAGATATTTTAAGCTGAATAACAAGAGATGACATTAAGTAAATCAACGGAGTAGCAGTCAACAAACAATCTCCCCAAAATTTGATAGGCAGATTGACATGAAACCTAAGAGCTCTAACTGTCTCTAATAGGTGTCTATGTTTTCTTTCTACCCTCCCATTTTGTTGCGGAGTACCAACTACACTTGTTTGATGAATTATGCCCTTTGATTAAACAGATCACTACAGTAAACTTGCAAAAACTCAGCCTCATCATCAGATCACTTTAACCTGACCCTAAAACTGTATGTAAGTTAGGTAGTCTCTGATCAAGTTTGAAACCTGTTCTTTGTTCTGAAATAATATAGTCCAGGTGTTTCTCGATTTTCAATCTCCTAGTTATTATTTCCAATTTAATTTTCATAGAGAAAAAAAAAGGAGAAAATTTCCAAAATTAGAAACTAACTCACCGGAGTTTTACCGCAGCACGAGGTGAGAATCACAAACCCACCGAAATGCCGCCGGCGTGAAGGTTGGCCGGTGGTCTAAAAATAGTAAACCCTAATTGGTCCCTCGAAGTCAATTCGCAATGTTCTTAAATGTTTCATCGTCTTGTACTCTTATTGATTTGGCTTTGGAGGAATGTTCAATGTTTATTGCTGCTACTGTTAATAATGAGGCCTTTCATGATTGTACATCAACTCAATTTTGATTGAAGCTTTATCATTTTCCCCAAATTGGATAACCCTAAAACTTATGCCGTTCTACATTTTCAAATTTAAAATTCTCAAATTCTTGTTACCCCAAACAGAGAATTTAAATTTGATATCCATTATTTCAGATTTTTAATTTAAAGTTTTCTAATTTGAAATGAAATTCGAGTTCCCAAATGCTACCTAAAAGTCACCCCTTCAATTAACTCATCGTTCAGTGTAGCCAATCTTAAACTCCACGGCAAATCTTCTCATTGTGAGACCAGCCCTGTCAGCCATCACGCACAAACTTGTTTATATATTACAAATGAAATATAACTAGGTTGGTCTCACAGTGACAGTGATGCAATTACAAAAGTTGCAGCGAGACAATAATATTCATAGTAAACAACTTGTCATACCAATATATGAAAAGCTGACGCGATCTCTAAATTAGGCTACAGGGTTCAGTTGTTATGACGGTACAGTGGTTGTTAATAGAAACATAATTGAAGCTTAATAAGTTGATAACTTTACACACCACAAGACCATACAATTCCGAAAAACAGCTTGTTTCAATTCCCAGATTGCTGGCAGAACAAGATTAGGTAGACAATGGATTGCATTTGACTTTATTGGCTTGCAGTCACCTGCCATGAACACTGATCGGAGAAGAGTGACCGTTTCGTTCACTGGAGAAATCATCGTCAAGCCCATCCAAGGCAATGAGATGGTTATTAACACTGTGATCTGAACTACCGTTGCTACTCGTGGCAATGGGGGAATCAGAAACACTAGCGGTCCTGCTCCCAGTTGGCCCCGACCTCACACTGTACATTGAGGATGCTGGAATTTTTGTCATCAATGGTCGTAAGTTGCCCGGGATGCTTCGCCTTATATCCTACATGACATAAATAAATTGAACCAACGATGAATAACTTTTCTGTCACGTGATATACGGAACTTTAGATCCCAAGGAATAGCAAACAACAAACAACAAACAACAAAACATAACACGACGCCTCAAGGGCTCACCACTTACTATGAAGTAGGGGGACCCTGTGCCTCAAGGGCTCACACAAAATATACCACAGTGCCTCAAGGGCTCACACAAATCATGGGGTAGGGAAACCTGTGTAACTGTGTTAACAAAGGGAGGTCGTTTTTAGACGACTCAACAAAAACTGCGTCAATAATGGCATCACTTCACAATTAAGAAAAAAGTGCAAAATGTCAAGGAAACCATTTTGCATATTGCACCGTAATAAATAACCAAAGAATCACCTTAAAAAAATCCAAAAAACACCAAAATAGGGCAGAATCATGCTGTAAACTGAACCTGCTTAAGAAAAGGGAGAAAACAAAAGGAAATGAAGAGCCATACACCTACCATATGTCGTATAGCCATATCCAGAGACTTCTTAGACAGTGTACGTCCAAAGCCAGAGCTATCTGGAGAAGAAGCTGACTTGCCAGATAAGCCAGGTGAATTTTTGTCATCCTGTCTTGGTGGTGCTAGTTTCCGCATGTGAACCACCCTTTCAACCATTTTTGATCCTATAACTACAGGACTAACATCGTCATTGACTTTGGAGTGAGCTCGACTCATTGCAGGCACAGAGCTACCACTAGCATAACCATTAGGGGCTCGGCCTCGAGAAGGAGAACGTGATTGACGTCTTTGTCTCCCATTAATGGCAGGCTCAACAGATGAGGAACGTGGAGATGGAGCAGCCGGCCTACCTCTTGTAGCCGAAAGGGGTCTATCGGGAAGGGTCGTCCTCAGATTTGGTGGAGCATCCAAAGAGAAACCCGGCATCTCAGACGGGTTCCATGGCCTAGATCTGACAGTTGGAGATGCACCCCGTGAAGGAGCTAGATTTCTAGATGGAACCGACCCAGACTTGCTGCTTAATGACGAAGAGGACTTGTTAAGAGATGCTGATGACATGGCACTTGGTAAACTTGATGCCGTGGATGGGCGACGAGTCGGAGTAGATGTTCTGGAAGTAGGTCGGGACGTAGGAACTGTGGGCCTGGCAGTAGGGGTGGAAGATCTTGCAGTGGACCTGGTTGGGGTTGATGATCTGGCAGTTGACCTAGTTGGAGTAGAAGATCTAGATGGCCCAGCTGATGGGGCTGCGGGCCTCGCTGTGGACCTTGTTGGGGTCGATGACCTTGATGGGCCTGCAGACCTGGTAGAAGCAATAGAACTTGTGCTCCTAGTTGACAATGAAGCAGTTGGCTTGGGCGACGAGGAGTGACCAGCTGACTTGGCAGAAGGCAGCGTGGACCGAGAAGTTGGTGTAGAAGGTCTTGAAGATTTAGAAGTTAAAGTAGGCCGGCCAGTTGGTGTTGCAGGTCTAGATCCTCCTGGTGTCAAGGGTCTCGAACCAGGACCACCTGATGAAGCAGGTCTTGCCCCGGGACCACCTGATGAGGGAGGCCTTGACCCAAGACCACCAGACGAGGGGGGTCTTGACCCTGGACCACTTGATGAAGAAGGCCTCCGCATCCCAGAAACTGAAGAGGTCAACCCTGTTGACCCAGTCGACTGCCTGGATAACAAATTACTTCTCCCTGTCTCCAATGGAGAGTTTGCCAACTACATTAAATTGATAAAATAGGGATTGTTAGCAAAATTCTATTGTGGCCAATATCTTGGTATTACAGAAGGGATAACTTTAAGTCGCTTTGCTAAGCCACCAAACAGGAAGGATAGTAACCAATTGATTGCTTTAAATGTGAATTTAACCTGAGTTACTATATCCATCTTCTTTACACACTTCTACATCTCACTATCTTAGAATTAAGTCATGCTGGCGAATATCTTGGTAATACAGGAGGTATAACTTTCAGCCTCTGTGCTAAGCCACCAAACAATAAGAATAGTAACCAATTGATCAATTTAAATGGGAATTTAACCTATGGTTACTATGTTAACACACTTGACAGTGTAAATGATAAACAATTTCAGTGTCTCATTGTAGCATAGTACAAGCAAAGCCGTAAGCCATTAAGGCTCTGATTTCTAATAGATACGACCTTTCAGAACATGTTGATCTTCTCACTACAACAGTGTTTATTTTGCTCCCATTTAACCATCTACTTTTAGATGAATAGACAATCAGTTTATCGATTTACCCATGAATGTGATGTTAAGGGTTTGATACACACCAATTTTAAGTGAAGGGCAATCTAGTAATTTATCTAGGAGACTTGTTTAGATTTCCTTATTATCTACTCTTATATACTCCGTAAGTAATAGGGTCTAATGAATGTAATTATCAAGAAATCCAATTAATCAAACTTGCTTATCACAGGCATCTACCTCCTTAATCTCTCAATTATCCTTGTTATGCTAGAACACCAAGTGATTTTCTCCACCAAAATCACCTCATATTCTAGTATGTACAAGTGTACAACCTATCGATTCCTAGAATCGAATAGTTGTAACAGGGTTTAACATATTATAGATAGAACTCATTCAAATCAAACATCCCTATTCTATTGAATAATGCTACGTCCCTGTATAATGACCGGTCACAAAGAATTACAAGCCCAATCTTGGAGCTCAGAGCACTGTTGGACCAGACCAGAACAGAAGCACACAACATGCAGACTGCTACGATTCTTGATATAATGGTTCCTAAAACGCATATGGAGGAAATGGTTCCTAAAATTTTACTTGCACCAAACGGTTGTGAGAATATACAATACTTGTTAACATTATAACGCAATTAAGCAGTGTTTTTAAATTCAGTATACAACAATTTTCTTACTCTTGATCTCAGAGCAGTAGGTTGTGCTTTTGGAGCTTCTACCTCATCCATATAACTTCTCCTCGACTCCATCTCCAATGAAGGGAAGAGAGGTGTTCCAGGAGGGGTAAGAAGCCTGAAACCAAAACAAATAAAAAACACAACAAAAAATAAGAGAAAGGTTTAAGCAACCGTATTTCATTATTTTGCCCATTCAGGCATTGACCCAACTCTCAAATCACTCAATAAAAAGGGAATGAAACTCTCCTACATACAGACAGGCCACAAAGGACCAAAAATTTTTTTAACTTGATTGTTAACCACCAATCCAGTCGTTGTACTTAGTCACAAATCTGACATTCCTTGCTATTTTTTATGAAGTTTGAAGATGTCCCAACTTCAAAACCGGACATTAAACCAAAAACATGACCATAAAGGCATAAAGCCACTATTTTTTCACAATCCTCTATATGAAAATTTAATACTCCGTATTAGATCCGCTATCACTCAGACAGACAAGTAGATGGACATCTGAAAATTACCATAAGTTTCATTTTAAAGCTGCTAAGTACATAGAATTTTATTCCTCACTCTTGTATCTCTTCTCCCCCTGCCCAACCCTTTAGATACTAACGCGGTCATTCAAAAAGCTTGAAAGATAGCCCAACTGCCTAATGAGGTAGAGCAATAAACCCCAACAGTCAACCACAAGAAGGACAAAGCTATAGTCCCTAAAAGCAACAGAACCTTAATTGAGTATCGTGGGATATCGAACACCTTCAATCCACAGAATTGAATATGATATGATATGATACACTCATACTTACGTTGTATCATTTAGAATCTGTGTCACCTCAATCATTAATATCAACTACACCGAGATGTACACCAGATACTCATAATGTTGTGTTTCGAAAATATATAAAGGTGGGCAATGTTGATATAATTCATTATCAGCAATCTAACAAGAGTGTGTCAAAGATTTCCTTTCGGCCGTCCTTATTTCCTTCTGAAAATGTTACTAATTCATTCACCTCAAACGTGCGCGACCATCAATCCCACAGGTCAAACATTACCAAAATATCATAATAAAGTCCAGTACATAATGAAGCCAAGTCAAAATCCATTCTTAAACCGAATAATCCACATTAACTATCTCTATCTTCATCAATGCACATAACAACCAAACATTGACCAACCTTCCAAAAACATCAAAACTTGAAAACAAACAATGCTCTAGCTCAATTAGTTACCAGTCATAGTCATTCTTTTCACCATCCGAATTAAGAAACTCATCAGGACCGGTTTTCCTCGCGGGCTTAGCCATCGGAATCTCAAAAAGAGGCGAACTTCCTGGTTGCGACACTGCAAACATTAAAAAATCATTCACCAACCCAAGTCAACGAGCACAAAATGGACACCCAAAAAAACCCTGAAAAAGAGAGAAAATAAGAATACCTAAAGAATGATTAAGCTCATCAGAGTTATTAAGAAGCATAAGATCAGATTTCTCCTTATCACGTTTACGCATTTCGAGGAACAACGCAAGATCATCCTCTTTATTATTATTATTATTATTATTATTATTATTATTGTTGTTGTTATTATTATTATCTCTGATGTTGGTGGTAGAATGAAGACTCTTCAACTGCGGAACACTCTGTCTAATAGACGGCATTAACGATTCTCGACCTCGAAAACTTCGATTCATGGCGTAATTACTCATAACCCAGCAAAACCCTAGCTTGGTTTACACAGTTCCCAAAGTAGAACCACTATCTCCACAAACCCCCAAAAGAAACCCTAATTAATGGAATCTCGAGGAGAGATCTTAGTGTGAAGCTTGAAAGAGTGATTTTGTAGGGTTTGATCGGGAAAATGGAAGGATTAAGAAAAGGGGGAGTTTGAAAGAGGCACCATTGAAGAGAGAGAAAGAGAAAGAGAGGAGAGAGAAGGAGAAGTAGTGTTTGAAATGTAGGAGAAGAAAGAGAAGAGAGAGACAAGAGAGGTTGTTTGGATTTTAATTTAAGTTATAGAATGGATTATAAGGACAGGTAAGCTAACACCATTTTAAACTTTTCTTGTTTTTACTCACATACTCCCTCTTCTTTCTGTTATTTGTTGTCCAACACTTTGGATTCCAATCTGGAGTTACGTATTTGTAAACGCTAAAGTTATGTGGGATGATATTTATCATCGGTTAGAATTTCGTTATTATTATTACACTTCCTTTTTAGTATCAAATGGGATTTTTTAATAAATATATATTATTTTATTGGTTCATCTCATATCGTTTAGTTGGGTATTAATATTTCCTCTTTTTCATTCAATTCTATAGGTTTGCTTTTTGGGCACTATTCATAAGTGGGAAGAATCTTTAATACAACTTATAGAAATAATATATAGCAAATGTAAAATCTTGTTTAAATTGTCTTACCGAGTACATTATGAATATCAAATTTTTATAATCTTTATTAATTTCCTCATTTGTCTATTTAATCTCAATGGTCCAGGTAACAACTTGACGGTGAATAGGAATGATGGTTCAAAATTGTTATATTAGTTGAACTATTTGGATTTAGATAACGAGAAAAGTTATGAGCATCTTCTGTTTAAAATCGACTCTTTAATGAACGTATCATCCATCCATTTAATATCAATTTCAACAACCTCGATTTAGGTCCAAGGTTACACATATTTTTGGTTTTTCATCATTTGTAACGTTAATAAACTTAGAGATTTTTAAGAAAGGCTAAATTTCAGATCGAGTGGGTTCAGTAGCATGGACAAAGAGTACAGAGTAACGTTTTTGAATGTACAACAAGTCTGAATAGAATAAATGACAAAAGTGTTTTCCCTAGACAATTGAGTGTTCCCCCATTATGTCAATGTGGCCAAACATTCAGCTGGCCAAGGTTCATAAGCAAACAATTTTGAGATATTCAAGGTTAAACTATGTACAATTGGAGATTAAGTGGGCATAATCATCTCATTTAACTCTATTTCATCAGCCTTCATCTGCATCGCTTCCACCAATATGGGCATCACGGCTCGCCCAATAGTTGCTACCATCAGGGCCGAAGATTTTATACCTGCTTAAACAACACAAACCCAACCTCTCAAATAGAGTTGATCAAATGCCATCTTAGGCGAATAGGCCGTCACAAGGGTGGCACGACATGTATTTTGGGGCCCTCGGAAAAGCAGAATAGAGGATTTGAGACGAATTAGCTCCCAGAGACTGTAATTTTTTTGAAAACATATTGTCATTATCCACTAATTTGGCGGCCTGATCGGTTGGATCTGATTGGTACAAGGGCTCATGAATAGCTCTACTCTCAAATGTTAAACTAACGATACATGTTTGATTAACCTAAATCCGAGATATGTACTGACCTCTCGAGTACAGATTTCCCTTCCTTGTACTTCTGGCTCTGTTCATGGGCAGTCTCCTGAAAGAAGACACTCCATACTAGTAAACTAACAACTAACAATTTGCCCCAAGTACAAACAAACTTATATGAGACTAACTCATTAACCATATAATTACATGAGACATACAGTGGTACTTGCGTGTGAGACGGTGCTCAGACTCTCTCATACAATTCACTATCCCATGTAAACAGGTGAATATAATTTTTATATATGTTTAGGTCTGCAAAGCTTACATATCTCCAGCCTATAATTGATCCACAGCCTACACAGAATATATCAGCCACTGTATGCAACCCAGTCATCATCATTCTATCATCCGCTTCTCCGATAGTTACATTTACACTGTCAAACCATATAAACATTTAGTTCAATGACGAAAGGGAATTTCACTCAAACACATTGACCTGAAATTATCCAAATATATTTTAATGCGTAACTATGATATGTCAATGACTCATTGCATTAGGCACCAATTCAAGTTATTATAAACATGAGTATGAGACTGGGACCATATCAACCAAAGGAGGAATAAAAGTCAACAAAGTCAAGGAGAACAAGTGAACAACTATGCTGTGTGTGTGTGAAGTTGTTAACCTCACAGAATGAATCAGACAACAATAATATGACCCCAATTCCTCAATGTTATATCAAGAGTCAACTTGAACCGATCAACTGCTACTTCGAAATATAAGGATTGCATACACTTTCATGAGCCATTTTGCTTTCTTGCATCATATTCAAAGGCCACAGAATAGCGAGGTTTTCGCTACATTGAATATAGAAAAAAAAAAAACTCATACAAGGAATCTTGCGGAAATACAATATATACGCCTAACTTTCGAGGTTTAGCATATGAATATAAATTACATTTCTATATCTGTTAAATGAGCAATGGGTATGGCATCGTGTGTCCAATTGTAGTTTCGTGTAATATATCTTCTATAATCTCGCTTAAAAATCGAGTTCACAACTTTCAGAAAACTTACACTTTGTTGAAGAGATAAGCCTTCCCATGCCTGCAGTGAAAAGACTGAATCAACAACACATATAAAACTGTAGTCAGACAATGGACTAGCCATTTAAGCATCTACATAAAACAAAGATCAATAATAGAAAAACAATTGGCATTAGCATGTCTAACAGGTTACGCTTGGGCCCATGAACATTAGCACAACTAGCACATTCATGTTGATCCCTCCCAATACCCTCAGCCACAAATTCATTGTACAGTGTTCGGATATTATGAATAATCACACGACCACTATTAATGTCCAACAACCATACCAAATATCAAAAGCATCAATGGTTTTAAATGATGTCGAGCTCTACATAGCTCAAATAAACATGCCGAATTTCATAAAAACCATAACAGTTGTTTATATACCACATAAAAGTGAGAAAATTTTCCAATAACATGACATCAACTTAATACAAGGATTAAAGATCCCCCTAGATGAGTAGTGAATGACGCGTAAGGCTCTGTTTTTGGCTACTACAGCAGCATAATGCTAATTAAACAAAAATACTATCCTGATATATCACCATATCATTTGTCACGACTTCAGAACTCTTACGGAAATAATGATGTAATAAGGTAGTCATTTTGAAAATTAGTTTTCTCAAGGTAGTTTTGACAATTTTCATGATATTTAATGACACGAGTGGTTAAAGTTAGCATCGGATGACCATCGGAAAAAATTGAGACATTATAAATGAGAACAGGTAGTAACTATAAAAAAGATCAGAAAGAAACTGAAACAAGACATCCACCTTTTGTTTTTTTATCAAATGCCCTTGAAAAACAAAGACTCAAACAATTCAAATGTAATGATAAGATATAAAATCCTCTATGTAGCTTAATATCTGATGCACCCACCACTCACATATCAAAATGTGAATGCTAAACTTGGTCATTACCACCGTGATTTAAATGTTACGACGAAATTAGCACCAAACTTAACTTACATTATCGGTATAAAAATGAATGGACAGACTCTTTTACATGTTATTTGAAAGACTGCTATTTATGTTGACAAATTAAACTTTAAAAGTAATCAGCAAAGTGGAAAGCTTCCAACTTTTTCTGTATTGTAAATTGTAATCAAGAAAACAATAACACAATCCAGATAAGATTTCTCTAATAATTAATTCGCCAAGACATTTCTGGATCATTTAATAGAGTAGCATAAATAAACAAACACCAATCAAAATAATAAGTCAACCATCTAGTTAATCCTAACAAAAAAACAGTAGTTATTGTGTGAGACGGTCTTAATTCTAGAATTTGTCAATTTAAACCAAAACCCAATCGACAACTGAACATGAAAATCAAAGGGCAAAGTTTGTAAATGGAAAAAAGATGAGACCTTGGAAACAACATCTGCAGTTAGAGCAAGGTGAGTCCTACAGTGCTTGCAACTATACATCTTTCCCTCCAAATTCACCACAAAAAGTCTCCCCATTTGGATAATCTAAACCAAGATTTAATCACAATTAAAATAAAAATATCAATATTACATGAACATTAATACCAAGATCATTTGTTTCCGTTTGAGAATAAAATACGTAAACAAATGATCGGAACCAAAGAATTACAAGTTGAGAATTTGGGATGATTGCTTGATAAATGATGAATCTGATGAACCAATTATTAGGATGATTCTACTAGTGTACTGTATAAGCAAGGAATCTAGAAGAAAGTAGTATTTGTATTTGATAATAATTAATGATAATACTCGTATTTGTATTTAGGTGATTAAGGTAAAAAGAAATAGGTGGGTAATGATGATGATACCTGTGCAGTGATTAAAACGCAAGAAACGATGATGATAACGTGAAGTTATACCAAAATTCACAGTTTATACCTTCCATCTTTTCTCTTTTCTCTTTTCTTTTTCATTTTTATCTCTCATGGCATTCTTTTCCTCTCATTTTTAATTGCAACCAAAGACTGACCGCCTGACCAGACGTGCACCGGAAGACGGTCTATTTGTGATTCTTCATGGGGTTGGGCTTAGACCTGTCAAACGGGTCGGGCGGGTCGGGTCAGAATACGGGTCGGGTCGAATACGGGTCGGGCCAAAAACTGGTAAAAGTTTTACATTAATTATATTGACATAATTATTAAATTAAAGTTTTTTTAATAATTATTTTAGTATCAAGTATTGTAAAAGTGATATAAAATTGACTTTTTAGTTATGTTTGTAATTTTTAATAATAAAAAAACAATTTTTTAACAATTTTTTTCAAATATAATATAAAAATATTAATATTTTAATAAAAATCTTGATTTATCTGGGTTGACCCGTTCGGGTCGGGTCTTGACCCTAAAATAACGAGTCATTTCGGGTTCGGGTCAAACGGGCCACGGGTCGAAAAAACCGGGTTTGTAACCCTAAAAAAACGGGTCGGGCGGGTCGGGTTTTCGGGGCGGGTCGAGTTTTGACAGGTCTAGTTGGGCTTCATTCCAGCCGAACCCATGATTGAATTTTAGATTTTTAGAAGGGGGTTGCTATTGGTCATCAACACTCTTATTAATTTGGACATTTTTTTTTTTTGACAATTATAAACTGATAAAAATATAAAAAAAAGCGATACAAAGAAACTACTACGAAGAAACTAGCTTGTGGCCAAGCTTACAAAACAGAATTGATGAGTCGTTAAGAGCCTACGGATATGAGAGATAGAGTTTTAAAGATAGATAGAGACCGGCTTGGAAGAAGCCAGAGCCGAAGATAGTTTCGTGGTTGTCACATGCAATGTGATACATTCAATGTCATTTGCCTGAGCACCATGCATTGCCAGCAGAAGAACATAAGTAGAAGCCACGAGAAATGATGAAGCACAAATGCAATTTGACTCGATGTGCCCAATATGAGTTGTTTGCCACTGAGTGGTGTATAAGTTCCTATATTATAGCTTCAGCGCCTTTGTGAAGAAATGGGGAGAAATCGAACTTGAAACCATGGCAAGGGTGGTGGTATTCAAGATTGCGGTATTAGTAATAGGGAGTAAATATGGTAATTAAGAGTGAGACACCACCAAATAAAGTAGTAAGTGGAGGTTATTTAATAGGTCCTTCCTATGCTCTTTGAAAACAACTCGGTTGCGATACGGTCCAAATCGCCTTGAAAACACATAGGTTATAGAGAAGTCGATTATCCGATGAATCTAAATGGTGGGCTAAGTATGTTAGCATGTCCCCAACCCACTGGATAAAAGCTATGTGAATATTTGAAAGAGTTTGCAGCCCAAGGAGCGGGGACTTCCAAACATGCTGCGTAATGGAGCAAGTACGAAACAAATCTTCCTGAGTTTCGTGTTACTCTCATTTATGACCCCACTACATTCAAGAATAGGAGAAGGACAAATTGGGAAATTAATAAGGATATTATGGCCACAATACGATTCACTTCATGAACCATCTTGGCTATAATCCTCCTCAACCCCTTCCCACTTTCTATCATTGTGATGGCAGAGATAATGAGGTTTTTAAGAAACATGTACTTAATCCTTCTGTTTAACCCGGATCTTATTAGGTTTTGAAGCATGTTAAGAAAATATTTTATTTCTAAGCCATTTTAGTTATGCTTTTATGAGCTTGGTACGTTTTGGAGTTTACGTTGTTTAGGGATTAAAGCTCGTGTTCAAAGGAAGCATAAAGACGATGATCAAGGTCAAGAGAAGATATGTAAAGTCGTTACCTAGGTAGCACGTACACTCCTCCTAACTAGCCGTCCCGTGTCCGACACTCGGACATCCGACACTCGTCGGGCACACGTCTAAGCATGTTATAGTTTAGATGAGAAATAAAATTTTAAAATAGATTGATTAGAAGATGGGTTTGGGAGGGAAATGAGAATTAGTGAAAGTCAAAGTCAAATTTGACCTTCACTTATTTAAATTTAATATCAAATACATAACAAAACTAAAATCATATGTTATTTATAACCATAAAATATATATTTTATTAAATTTAAATAGTGTGTCCCGTGTCCTAAATTTTATGGAATGCCATATCATGTGTCCGTGTCGTGTCCGTGTCCGTTTTGGTGCTACCTAGGTCGTTACTAAGTTCACGGAATAGGTTAAGGACATACTATGTAAAAAAGAGTTTTAGAACTATACACTAAATTGAAATAGCACTTGAGGGAACAATATTCTAAGATGAGGAAACGGTATCCTCAGGTATTGTTAAAACTCTGCCTAGCCATGGGGAACAATATCCTCAACTAAGGAAACCGTATCTTCAAGTCTGCAGTGATTCATTTTTCTTAAACTCTTTCAAAAATCTTTGCGTTTCTAATTTTAACTGAAAACTATCTTTTGAAACTATAGTATCTCGTTTCTATTTTATGGATTTTATATGTAACACCCCCATCCACCAAGAAGCCTTAACAAGACCTTCCCTAGAGGATAGGGGCGCTACCATCTCGGTTGCCTGAGGATAAGTATATCATAACGTCAATAAAGGAACATTTAGAGAATAATTAGATGTTAAACTCATTACAAAAGAAAGTACAATAGATACATTTATTAAACTACGTTGAGACTCCACATGCCAAATTCCATGAAAGATGCGTCCCTCCAAAGCATCAAGATAAACCATATCAAAACCTGCTACGACAGACTGCTCACCAAAAGGATCACCACAGACACACAACAAGAAGAAAACAAACGACACCACACAAGGTCAGTAACTGAAGATAAACACACTGACATAACATATACAAGCATAACTCCAAGTCCTTTACATCTCCGTACATCTGACCAACACCGTTGTGTTGTCCTGCCGGAATACCAGTCGCAACCAGTAATCCACACCGCCAGTGGGGACCACAACTTTACCACCTAATCCCCGCTCAAAACCATAGAGCGATAACCCATTGACAATTAATGTGCACATCCCCCTTCGTGACGGGAACCACAAGGGAAGGAACAAGGGCGCGAAGCCATTCCCGAAAATTACTCCACTCAGCCGAGGGCGCACCTCGCGAACCATATACAATTACAACATTCATCCATGAACTAATAAACAGGTCAATATCGAACAATACCATCATCATCATGAATATACTCATATCATCGCATTACCCTAACCAATTACACATTTCAGATAATGTCATTCAACAGTACTGAGTAGGTAAACCTACCTTTAGCGATCTGCAACTAGCATCACGATCATATGAATGTGAAACCGCCATCTACAACACCTAACAACAAGGACATACTCTTATTACTAATAGTCATAACCCTACTAATTAAGGATGACGGTGATGATGATGACTTACCTAAGCCCGGCATACCGACGATAAGACCGCCACCTGACTCGAGTCTCCATCTCCATGATAGCTCCCAAGGTGAAGGATTAGAGAAATGAGTGATGGTGAGGGAGTGTCGTCGATCTAGGTTTAGGGAAAAATTATTTGAGAAAAACTGATTTAGGTTTACAATCTCGCG
>VHZZ01022937.1:25888-37427 GCA_009801015.1 Silene noctiflora | reverse complement strand
TCATGTATTCTTTAAGGTGAGATTTACATATGTGATCAATTATGATCGACAATTTGTGATCGCATTATTGTCGGGGACACTTTTCTCCAACAAATTCGACCCGTACATACGCCCTAATGCACTCTGTTTTTCACTTATCCTCTCCCTTCTCTCTGTTACTCAGGCCACCGTCACCTGGGACAACCTCCGACTAACACTTGACCACCACTGTGGTCGACTCAATCCCTGACACCAACCCCAACAAACCCAAGTCCGACAAAACGAAGTTTGGTTCCCACAAAAGCGAGTTTCTCCCCTGCTCAACCTAGAAAAGGTCCTCTTCCTAGCCCGTCGAAACCCACCATAGCCACCACTACAGACACCCCCCTACGGTCACTAAGGGTCTGGTCATGGTCCCTGATGTGCCTACTACCCCAGCCCTGGAGCACGGTCTGTGGGTGCCTGAATAAACTCGGTCGAAGGATTCAAAAGAACAACCACAAAAAAATGAGAGTTGTTCGAGTTACCTGACACTATTATTATTATTATTATTATTATTATTTATAATTATAATTATAATTATTATTATTATTATTAGTATAATTATAATTACACTATTATTATTATTATTTATAATTATAATTATTATTATTATTATTTTTTTTTTTTTGTGGAAAGGTTAGTAATATTAAGATCAAGCCAAATCAGGCCACAACACCATACAACATCATGCCAAGTATAGGTCCTCAAGACCTCTACCTTAAATACATCACATTCTCAACAAAAAAACCAGCAATTAAATTAATTCTCATGCTACTGAAACCTACATAAGATCTCGAGATTGGCACCATTGAATATCAGCAGTAGTTAATCTGCCAGTAGGGAGTGCCATGATTCTCATTCTGCTATCATTCTTCACTTGCTTAATAAGAGCAATAAGGTGTAGTACATAGTTGTCTTGCCTACACACATTCCTTACCATCCAGATATTGTACTGAACAGCAGCAACAAGAGAGCTTAGTATTAATCGAACAAAACCAGAATATTTCCTCAGTTTTAGCATGAAGACATCAGTACAAGGGCCTTTAATCTGGATCTGCAACCAACTCAGTAGCTGCCTAAAACACGTCCTGGTATATTGACAATCCTGAAACAAGTGCTGATGATTTGCAGCATAATTCCCACACAGATAACAGTCAAGCTGTTGAGTTATATTCATTCCGACAAGCCTGTCCAGAGTAAGAAGTCTCCTATGGTACTTCAACCAAAGAATAAACGAGTGTTTTGGAAGAAGGAACTTATTCCACACACATTTGTACCAGTGAACTTTGTTTGCAACAGGTTGAGCAAGCCATTGATATCCTTTTGCAATAGTGTAATAATCCCCATCTGTCATTCATAAACCTTGAGCATAAGCAGGTTTTAACCGCTCTTTTACCTCACAAATTTTCCTCCAGGCCCATGAACTAGCAAGAGTAGGAGTGTAATCCAACCAAGAGGTCTATTTCATATAAATTTACTTTGAGTAGATAAGTGGTTGTTTGTGGTGGTGTGTGTTACTTTGAAGACTACAAATGAAAATTTTGGGTGTTACAAGCTAAGACTACAAAAAGAAAGTGATGACTCTGCCCCTGCCAAACCCGCATCAACAGCAACAATGGAAATCATCATCACCTGCTAAACCAACTACTCACCATCCCCGAATGGATCATCACAATTTGAAAACAACACGGGGTCAATCGATTGTACAATAAGATATAGTAATACCATATGAAACACAACAATCATCTGATACAACACAACCACCAACTCCAACTCCGTCACAATCAACCATGACTACACACCGAGTGTGTAGCCCTGCTAGTGGGGACCGCAGCCTTACCACAAAATCCCCGCTCACGCAGAGCGAACCCAGTTCCTTAAAGTGCACATCCCTCTTCCCGCCAAGAGAGCGTAAGGGGGCCAACAATGGGGGTGAGACCACCTCTCGCAATGGCTCACAGCCAACACCAACTCCCAAAATCCACCACAATATCATATCATCATCATAATCCAATTATACATTAAACATAAAGATCGTCACATTACATCACATCATATTCTACAAACAACTGAGTAGGGAAACNAAGATCGTCACATTACATCACATCATATTCTACAAACAACTGAGTAGGGAAACCCTACCTGACAAGTATTCCGGCAAGTAATCACAACAAAGAATCAATATGGCTCCTCTACGAAGTCTCCTCCTATAAGCATAATACACAAATTACAAATTTCCTAATCGAATAACCAAAACCCTTAATTAAACTGATTAGGGTTTCACTCAAATGAACAAAATCATGAAACTGAATTAAAGACTTACCCGACCGATTACAAGAATAAAGGCAAACTAATCTCTGACGAACGATAACTTAAACCTTGGATTGATCGAGAATAGATGGTGAGCAGTTGCACGTTGTTTGAGTGTAAAAAGCTTTTCAGAAAGTTTTTAGAATAAAAAAAAATGATTTCCTGCTTCACTTCTATTTTATATCAATCGCGGAAAACCCGACTCAAACCGGACACTCGGTCGAGTACAAGAAACTCGACCGAGTAAGCCACACTCGACCGAGTGCAGGACACTCGATCGAGTACGCCTCACTCGACCGAGTGCTAAACACTCGTCCGAGTACCCAACGAACAGTACACTGCCTTAACTCCCAAAACTGCCTACTCGGTCGAGTAGCCCCCACTCGGCCGAGTAGCCTCAAGTCATAAAACCGATATATTACAGTCTTCCTTCCTTAAAACGAACTTCGTCCCCAAAGTTCAAACTCGTACACGAAACAACCGACACAAAAACTGTGCCAAAGCTAAAACATACTCAAGCCATGACATGAACAACCCGAATACATAAGAAACTGACTTAAAACCGACTGAAAAACGCATGCGATAAACTCCTACCCCCCTAAAAAGAACAAGGTTACGTCCCCGTAACCAACCATACCTGATCAAATAGATATGGATACCGCTCCTTCATCTTCTCCTATGCTTCCTAGGTTGCTTCCTAAACATTATGATTGGTCCACAACACTTTCAATAACACCGCCTCACCATTCCGATTCTTTCGCACCTTGCGGTCCAAGATTTCGTTTGGTACCTCCAAATAAGTCAAGGACTCATCCAACTCGATGTTCTCCGCCTCAAGCACATGAGAAGGGTCGCTCACATACTTCTGAAGCTGAGATACATGAAACACATTATGCACTCGGTCCAAAGTTGGTGGCAACGCTAACCGATAAGCTACCTCCCCAATGCGATCCAAAATCTCATATGGGCCTATAAATTTCTGGCTCAGCTTACCTCGTTTGACAAAATGCATGACACATCGCATAGGTGACACTTTCTAAAAGAACCTTGTCACCCACCTAAAACTCTATGTCCCGATGATGCAAATCGGCATAACTCTTTTGCCGATCTTGGGCTGTCTTCATCTTCTGTCGAATCACTCGGACCTTCTCAATCATGTCTTGCACCATTTGTGGTCCTAATACCACGGCCTCAACGTTATCATCCCAACAAATAAGACTTATGCATCTCCGCCCATAAAGAGTCTCAAATGGTGTTATCCCGATATTGGTGTGGAAACTGTTGTTATAAAAAAACTCAATCAAATCCAACCACCCCCAAACTCCATAACACAAGCTCTCAGCATGTCTTCCAAAGTCTTAATAGTCCGCTCAGTCTTCCCATCTGTTGCAGGATGAAAAGTTGTGCTCATCTTTAGTGTAGTATCCATCAACTCCTGCAGCTCTTGCCAAAACTTAGATATAAATCGTGCATCTCGATCCGACACAATGTCCTTTGGCACATCATGTAACCGAACCACATTCTTCCTATACCCATTGGCCAACTGAAGCTTACTCCAAGTATCCTTCATAGGAATGAAATGAGCTGATTTTGTCAGCCGATCTACAATCACCCAAATCATATTGTTGCTCTGCTGAATCCTTGGCAACCCCACAATGAAATCCGTAGAAATAGATTCTCACTTTCACTTAGGTACCTCCAGTGACTGAATCTTACCTTGTGGTCTCCGATGCTCCCCTTTGACCCTCTGACAAGTCAAACACCTAGCTACAAACTCAGCAGTCTCCCTCTTCATCCCAGGCCACCAAAAAGTCTTCTTAAGATCCTTGTAAAGTTTATCGCCACCCGGATGCACTGAATAAGGAGTGCAATGAGCCTCAGTCATGATTATCTTGCGCAACTCTCCATCCTCAGAAACACACCATCTCCCATCAAATCGAACACTCCCATCAGTATGAATGGAAACCTCGCCATAGTTCTCTGTTCCACCCCATGTCGCCACTCCCGGATATTAGGATCGTTAGCTTGCTTACTCTTGATCTCTTCATAAAGCTCAGGTTCCACTGTCAAGTCCCCAAGAGTACCCTCTTTCCGGATTATGTAAATCCTCATCTCCCTTACCTCATCCTTAAGTCGCATCAGTGACATAGTTGTACACAAAGAGTGCACACTCTTCCGACTCAAGGCATCAACAACAACATTAGCTCTCCCCTCGTGATAGATTATCTCTATATCGTAATCCCCAATCATCTCCATCCACCTCCTCTGCCGCATGTTCAGCTCCTTCTGGGTGTAGATGTACTTCAAACTTCTATGATCTGAAAACACCTTAAAGGTAGCCCCATAAAGGTAGTGTCTCTGAATAGTCAAAGCAAAAACCACGTCACCCAACTCTAGGTCGTGAGTAGGGTAGTTCTCCTCATAAGTCTTTAGATGTCTCGAAGCGTAAGCTATCACCTTCCCGTTCTGCATCAACACACAACCCAACCCATTCTTTGAAGTATCCGTGTATATCTCAAAATTCTCACTCCCTTCAGGCAAAGCTAAGATAGGAGTTGTAGTCAAACGTTCCTTTAAGGTTTGGAACACGGTTTCACAACTCTCATCCCAGCGGAACTTATTCTCTTTCCTCATCAAAGCTGTCATAGGTCGAGCTATCTTAGAGAAATCTTTTACGAACCTTTTGTAGTACCCGGCTAGACCCAAGAAACTCCTTACCTCAGCCACATTCATTGGTGCTTCTCAGTTAAACACCGCCTTAATCTTGGTAGGATCCACAGAAACCTCATCTTTAGAAATCACATGGCCAAGAAAGGCCACCTTCTTGAGCCCTAACTCACACTTTGACAACTTGACATACAACTGGTTATCGCGCAAGGTTTGCAATACCAGTCGTAGATGCTCATCATGCTCTTCCCTAGTCTTGGAATAGACTAAGATATCATCAATGAAGACCACCACAAATCGATCCAAGAACTGGCTGAAAACCCGATTCATCAAGTTCATGAAAACTGCAGGTGCATTATTCAACCCAAACGGCATCACCACATACTCATAATGACCATAACTTGATCAGAACGCTGTCTTCGGTATGTCCTCATCCCGGATCCTGAAATAATGGTACCCCGATCGCAGATCAATCTTAGAAAACACCCCAGCTCCACTCAATTGGTCAAAGAGATCATCAATCCTCGGCAAAGGATACTTGTTCTTTACCGTTACATGGTTCAGCTCCCTATAGTCGATGCATAACATCAAGCTACCATCTTTCTTTTTCACGAATAGCACTGGATCACCCCAAGGTGATACACTAGGTCTAATGTACCCCTTCTTGATCAAGTCATCCAATTGCTTCTTTAATTCAGCAAGCTCCTTAGGACCCATAAGGTACGGGGCCTTAGAGATAGGTCTCGTCCCCGGCTTCAACTCCACGTTGAAATCAATGTCCCTCTTCGGTGGTAACCCCGGTATCTCATCTGGAAAAACATCCCCGAACTCACCCACCACAGGTATCTCCATAGCTGATGGCTCCTCTATCCTACTATCTTTCACGTGGCATAAGATCATAGGATAGCCCTTCCTCAGGTAAAACTTCAACGTCACAGCTGCAATGATCTTGACTTTGGGTTTGATCACAAACCCGCGGTAAGACACTCTAACTCCCTTAGGTCCTTTTAAAGAAACCTTCTTTTGGTGACAGTCTATAGTAGCACTATACTCCCCAACCAATCCATCCCGACTATGACCTCAAACCCATCCATAGGAAACTCAAACAAATCAACCGAAACGTTGACTTGTCCAACCACCATAGACACCCCCCTTAGACAACCTCCCACATGATACAGACTCTCCCGATGGTATAAAAACTTTAGCCCTTACAGACTCATACTCCCCCAAACCCATAACTTTAGCATGACCTCTAGACACAAATGAATGTGTCACCCCCGCATCGAACAAAACAAAGGAAGAAGTATTATTGATAAGAAAAGTACCGGTGACAACTTAAGCGTCATCCTCCGCTGCCTTCTTGTCCATCATAAACAGCTTACCACTGTTCTTTTAACCTCCACCCTGCACCGTGCTAGCTAATGTGGTCGATTTAGTAGCCGAGTTCTGATTCCCATTGCCAATATGCCTCTAGTAGTTTCCACCATTGCCACGGTTGTCGCTACAAGTGTTGCCCTTACTTCCCTGACTTTGCCATGACCCAGCTGGTCTATTTCTAGCTATACTCTGACCCGGTCCCTGAGAGAATCCACCTCTGCGCGGACCCTGGAAGCCACCCCCACTAAAACTGGTACGCTCATGTCTCTTGTGGCCCGTGCCACCACAGTTGTAGCAAGTCAACCTCGATCCTCCGCTGAAGCTTCGTCCACCAGAGGAAGCCCTCCCTTGGTTGAAGTTACCCCTCTTAAACCTAGTTGCCCCGGTGCCCTCGCTCTCAGCCTTCCTCTTTTCACTCCCCTTTTCCTTAGCCTCCCTTGTCATGTCCGCTAGCCTCTCCGCATTACTTGCCCGCTCAGACACCTCCTTCAGATCCGTGAGAACCCCATAAGTAAATCTCTTTAGTATCTTCACTGACAAACCCTTCTCAAAACAGAGGGCTAAGCTCAGTTGGTTCATCTCCATGTCATCCACATACCGAACTAACTCATTGAACCTGCGGTAGTATTCCGCTACCGTCATCCCCTCAGTCATTTGGAACAAATCGAACTCAGCCCTTAACTTGTTGCGAACATGTTCAGGAAAAAATTGATGTCTCATGGCCTTCTTAAACTCAACCCAAGGTATAGCAGGTTCTGTAACACCCCCATACTCCAAAGTGCCTTACCAAGGCCACCTTAGACATAGAGGTTCTACCATCTCGGTCTCCCGAGGCAATGATAATCAAATAGACAATAACGAAACATGTTTAAATAAATAATTTAACTGATTACAAATGTTTATCCAAAACTATCTCAAACAGAAGTACAAGAGTCTCAAAGGTCTAACAACCAACTATAAAAATGGACACAGCGGAAGACTTCTAATCTTGTGATAAACACCCAACCATCCCAAGCGCATGCATATCAAACCTGCTCAACAACTGCTCACCATCCCCGCATGGAGCATCATAGATTATAAACACAAAACGGGGTCAGTTACTGACAACACAAACCAAACATAGTAAAACAACACAAGCCACACCAACTCTACCATCACTCCATATCACCGACTACACACCCGAGGTGTGTAGCCCTGCCAGTGGGGGACCGCAGCCATTCCCACCTAAGCCCCGCTCATCTTATCCAGAGAAAAACCCAAGTTCATTAATGTGCACATCCCCTMCCGTGGCGGGTTCCACGGAGGGCGAATCAAGGGCGTGAAGTCACTCCCGCAAGTGACCCCACTCAGCCGAGGACATACCTCGCAACACGCACTATACAACACATCTACCATACCACCATACCACCATATACATCCAAACAACCATAACATCCATAAACATAACAAATAATAAAATCAATGCCAAACTTACGAAATCAGTAACCGAGTAGGGAAACCCTACCTGAATAGAAATCACCCCGTAGCAATCCAACGATCAAGAGTGCTCCTCTACGAATTCACCTCCTAAACACATATAATCATACAATCACAATCACTACAACGATATCCCCAATTACCCCCAAAACACCCAATTAGGGTTTTAATCAAAGTCGACTAAACAACATAAAAACGGTATCTAGATCTTACCCATAAGACGACGATCACAACAGTGTAAAGAATTCTGGAAACCGACGACTCTAGCCCTTGGATTTTCCAACAACGCGAGTGGAATGCAACTACGTTCTCTCTTTTTGCTTTGAGGGATTTTAAGAAAGGATAAAATGAATAAACTGACGGACAAAGGTTAAATACCACTCTCGCGTTATTAACAAAGCCCGACTAAAAAGACCCATAAGTCTGACTTACTCGATCGAGTAACTGACTTACTCGATCGAGTGCCCCTTACTCGATCGAGTGCCACTCTTACTCGATCAAGTACCCAACAACCAGACTCTGATTTAAAAACGCACTTACTTACTCGACAGAGTAAGTCCTACTCGATAGAGTAGCTAAAGACACAGAAAACCGTAGTATTACAGGTTCCCCTTGGCTTCGGTAGTACTCTCTAGTCGTCTCCCTTTCTATGTTCCACCACACACCGCGTCATCCCTTAAATAGAACGCGACTTGCTACACTTTTAGCTCTTCCAGACAATTTACCACCTCAAGACTACCCTCCATCTCTCGATGCCAATTATCCAACAAGTTCGGCGCTCCCGTTCTCTCATAGGTCGTAGGGTTGAAGCGAGCGATAGTGGTGCTTAGTTTGCTAGCATCCACCACCTTCTCTTTAGCCTTACCCATTGCCTTAAGAGCCTAGGTAAGAGCCTCTTGTTGTTCAATCATTCTAGCCACTTCATCTAGGGTCATCTCCGAAGCTTTCAAATACGCGGCTGATCTCTTAGGAAGCATCGTTACTATACATTAAAACAGTCGTAAGTACATAGCCTACGGCTTAAAATAGACATATAAACTTCTATCAAGACACTCGATCGAGTGCCCAAGACACTCGGTCGAGTATACCTAACTCGGTCGAGTCACTTACGTCCTCGGTCGAGTTCAACTAGTCCAGAACCTGACCAGATTTACCCATATTTCGCACTCGGTCGAGTACGGAACGTACTCGGTCGAGTTCACCTCACTCGATCGAGTGCCTCAGACACTCGGTCGATTTCAAAACTAGCAGGGATTCTGCCTCAAAACATCAAATCCACCACTCGGTCGAGTGCTAAGAGCTCGGTCGAGTATACCATACTCGGTCGTGTCCCCCTCACTTGGTCGAGTCATGCTACCTACGAACTACCCCCATGCTTACACAAAACACATAATCTCCACATAAACCATACAACAGCCCTAGCATATACCTAACACCATACCAACAACTTAGCATACTCAACCATTACTCATTTCACATACTCCTCATCCTCATGAAAGCATGCATAGACATACAACATCCATCAAACATGTGAAACACATATAGATACATCGACCCTTGACACCCCATAGTGACCGGTTAAGAATTTTAAAGGCAACTGTGCGGCCTTAGGACGTCTCCTTAGCCTTTGCGGTAGTCCCAAACAACTCCTATCCGGGTTCATTTTAATTTGACAACCTAAGTTCATTAGTTCATTGGTTTTAGGTTCCAAAATCGTTGCTCTGATACCACTTTGTAACACCCCCATACCCCAAGGCACCTTACCAAGGACTACCTCAACACATGGAAGTGCTACCATCTCGGTTACCCGAGGTAGTGAACATCATAGAAACCATAATGAAATAAATGTAAAGTTTAATTGTTTAACTGTTACAATGGAAAAACGTGCCAATACAGAACCAACCAACAATTCAACCGTAATAACAAAATCTAAAGTATGCGAAAGCTATGTGAACCCCCGCTATAAACGATTGGTATCGCAGTGGAAAATACGAGGTTTTGATAACTTTTAAACATAAAGAGAGTTTGAAACAAAGCGCGAGTTCAAAATACAAACAGGCGGAAATGAAAGTACGGAAGTACAACTGCAAAGTGCATTTTGGGGAAAAGATATCCCACGAATAAAACAAAGTACGGTGGGTAAGTCTAGCAAACTAAAGACTAGGTACAAGGTGTAATACTCGCTAGCCCACATGTCTTCCAACCCCAGGTAAGCTTCCACGAACCTGTCATTCATGTTAACATGAACGCCACAGTCAGTGGGGAACAACTCAAGGTTCTCCCAGCCATATTACATCGAAATGAACATAAGTAAGCACTTTAAACATGTAAGCATACATTATAGTCACAATCAACTTAAGCATTAAGCATTGAACTTTGATGGATAATCGAAAGACGATAAGATTGATGAACTATAGCATATGATAAGCATGTGGAATCAACAAGGATCAACGGCATATGAACATTCATATAAGATAATCCGACCAAAACATTACAAATGAAGTCACGACTATAAACCAATATAAAGGTCAAATAACATGGATAGCAAGAGGTCAATAACGTAGCACAAGAGAGTGAAAACCGTAGCCATTACTTTGGAAATATTTTAGCAAACAATGCACGGGACGTGGCTACTAACGTCACATGCGTACTTATGTCTTGCATCTCACCATAAATACGGATGGGAACATCAATCCCGCCAATCATATCGATACTAGGTGGCAAGAATCTCACCCCCTAGTGCTCAATATGATCAAAAGACAAACATTAGCAAGGCAAGTATCCAGCTCAGAGGTTACCTTTAAAACATGTCCGAGATACAAACATATAAACATGAGTACTCATTCCTAGGTAAATATTGTCCCTACACAACGCCATACAAGACTCTAAATCACACTTAGACATTAACACAACCCTTGGTAGGACAACTAGCTAGGTACGTCCTAGCCTATGACCTGGATCCAGACTCTCGGAAGGTACTCCCTCCCGATTCGACATGCAGTACACTTGTCCGCACCCAAGACTCGACAATCACAATTCGAGCACCTCAATCGCATAAACTTACGAAAGTGGCGGAAGATCTAAGGTAGAAGTCAAGCATAGAGGTAGATATATGACAAATCCTTACGAATACGACTCCAACAAATAGTAACATGTGATGACTCATATACGATCAATATAACGTAAACATTTCATATGAATATAACGTAAACATTTCATACTTACATCATACATAAAATATATAGGTGAATAAGAATGGAAATAAGGAATCAGAGGCTCCCAGGGAACCGGTTGCAGGCCAACCGGCCCAGCCATCACGACCAATTGACAAAACTTAAAATTACACTCAGCCGGCCCACCGTGTAATACTACGGTTTTCTGTGCCTATAGTTACTCCATCGAGTAGGACTTACTCTGTCGAGTAAGTCATTTCAGTGCTTGAATCAGGCTCTGCCTGATGGGTACTCGATCGAGTAGGTGAGGTACTCGATCGAGTAAGGGTCACTCGATCGAGTAGGTGACTTACTCGATCGAGTAAGTCTGTCTTACGGGTTTGTTAGTCGGGTTTTGTTAATAACGCGAGTTTAATATGTAATTACGATCGATGTTTTCCCTCATTATCATAATTCATCTCTTTCACAAAACCTTTCAAAAAGCAAAAGAGAGATCGTTGCATTGTCTTCCTCGC
>VHZZ01022929.1:0-10397 GCA_009801015.1 Silene noctiflora | reverse complement strand
CACCTCTCTTACGGAACAGCCGCCCCGCCATAATACCCTAATTTGATAAAACATGGTTAATAAAATTAGAAATAATACTTGATCAACATGAGAAAAACTAGCATTCATAATTGACTAATTTGTCGAATTTGATTAGTTTGGTGAGGAAGAGAATTAGAGAGCTTTTTTTTTCTTTGTTTTTTTGGGAAGGGTAAAGAATGGGAAAAAAAAGGGCAAAAAGTCCATGAAAAAATAAGTGTCCATGAATGAGAAACTACGTTTCATAAATCCTAGATTCACCACTGCTCGTGCCCAATCCACCGACTCTACCAACACGTTGCAGATTCCCAACACTATTATCTACGCAATTGTATGTTTTTTTATATAGTAATTTGCAAGTATGGAGTCATGTACTCATGTTGGTGTTATGGAGGACTCATTCTTTCCAACTGTCAAAAATTAAAAAATTTTACTATATAGTTTTATAGGAGTACTTTTTTGACACACTAACTTTAAGACTCACCATGGATTTGGAAAACTATTGGTGAGATAATACATTGTCCAAGAGTAAAACCACATACAAACACTGCGATAATACAAACCCCATGCGACAAATCACAAATGATCTGCGAGGTAAATAATCAATGGGACAAAGGAAGTATATAAGTGTGCGCCCTTCAGTTCCTTCACTTATTTACCCCTGAGAAACTTGATCCAAAATAAATGCGGTTTCTCACTTGAACAATTGAACAGCAGTAAATATCTACCAAGATGCATCACTTGTGAGTTGTGACTAATTTGCACCAAAAGAAACTGCCCAAAAAAATATTTCTCATTGATAAAGAACTCAAAATATTTGCTAAAACATGTAAACCGATGTTAAAATAACAATCCTCACGAGTCAATATTACATCCCATTTCTTCCTCTGTTATCACCATCGCCATCACCTTCTCTTGTACATATTCTATAGCCTACGATACAGTTCACTCGGAAACTATCACCAACACGGCAACAGCCTATGAGTAAACTCAGCAACCATCAAAACTTAATGGAGTGAAACCTCTTAAATATACTAATATCATAAACTCCAAGCTCTCCATAAATGGGTGTAGAAAAGGTTGATCGGGGTAAAAAGTACAGTTGATCACGAAAGCTTTCTTGACAAATTATTCAGACCACATCCCACACATTTCAGAATGACAGTTCCAGTAGAAGGATCTGGCTTGATGACGAATTTAACCCCAAGAAAGTCTCTTATAAGCCTTAATGTTTCCATTCCATATTGAGACAGTTTCCCAACTCGAACCTTTGAAACATCTGGAGGGCATAACGCACAGAGAAGAAATAACAAACCCTGCAAAACCAGAAACACGAGATTTCAAAAATCAAAAAAGCCCAGATCGGGGGACATCCGTCACATCCCTGTGAAGTGAAGGCAATTCTAAAACTGGAAAGTCACCATGACGAGCAAATAGGATAACTACATATCTCAATCTGTGATTCTGTGGACTAAAACTTGAACAAATTGGAGTCAAGGCTCCAGTGAGGACTAGTACTTATCTAAAATAAATATCAGAAATAGTGACAAGCAGAAACTGTAGGACTAGTACTACTCATGGCAGACATCGATGCTTATTGCAGTCAAAGGTCCAAAAAATACTTTCAGGTATTTTTTTGTATCTTCACCTTTATATCTGTCTATAATAAATAACAGATAATAGCAACTGATCAAAACTTTACCCGACACTCATGACAGGCATTGAAGATAATGAAACATATTTCACTACTCAAATCAGTCGACTTAGACTTCTACTCATTAGATGACAACATAAACCACAAGAACATAAGAGCGAATCAAAATTTACAAAAAGCTGAAACGAATAACATCAAGTCTGCCGGAGTTTGTAATGTCATTGATAAATATTTTCCCTATCTGGAAATCGTCGAAAAGCAAAAGTGTTCAAGAAAATATGTTGCCCACCAAGAGAAAGTTGGTTCTTGGCAATGGAGGGATAGCAAAGCAAACAAAAGGACTTATTAATTCAGCTGACGAATGACGAAATTTAAATTCCAAGAGACAACTGGATACATATGGACATAGCATTCAAAATCCAATATATGAAGACAAACTTTTTTCAAATTAATAATAAAGGTGTCAGTGACAATGGCCAATCTAGCTGTGTCACAGAAATCAAATGGTAGCATATTTTTTATTTATTTTTTTTTTTTTTCAAGAAATCAAACCTGATGTGTTGAATCCACCACTCCTCCCAGCTCTATTTCACCAAGTAAAGCAGAAGCAATTTCCACACCAATTTCCTCGGGTGACTTTAGCTTGACCTTTTCATCAACATCCATTTCACCTAACTCGTCTTTTTGTCCATAAGAAACAGCAGTATCCACAGAAATGAAGCACCCAGAAGTGGTTTCAGCAACTAAAGAAACTCCATATCCCGGGGAACTGGGTCAAAAGGGGATTCCATTAAAAAGAGTCTCATGACATGTCTAGAAGAAGTTATAAAACATTTTAACTAATTGAAGAAAAAGTGAGACCCCCTCTATTCAAAGAGGATTGTCTTGCCATATATGAATACCCCAGTGCCTCAAGGGCTTCAGCAAACGGTGAGGTGGGGTTAAAATATACGTAACCTATCTGTGTAGTCAACCCGGAGAGGTTGTCTCCGGATAAACCATAATGACAATTGCATTGAGAATTGCATCAAATCACTTAATTTCTAATTGAAATGAATAAATGAGCACAGTGCAGATGCCTACTTTCCAGCTTGTGCACCAGCCTTATGGTCGGTGAAGATATGGACATCAGGAAGCAGGCGATTAAAAATTCCACGTGCAGCATGTCTCACTGCATTTTCGAACTGGGAAGAAACACGTGCAGAAAAAGACCATCCTCTGATACGCTTGACCATTCCGTCATCAATCCAGTTTACAGCCTGAGCAAGGAAGATGTATCATACATATAAATCTAATCATCAAACGATACAAGTGTAGAGTAGCGAACCAACAAGCAACAGTTTCACAAGTGGAACTTACTGATAAACTACTATGGACGATCGGTACTGATAACATTATTTCTCCACCGCCCATAGGAGGTACACCACGGTTGATAACCTTCAGCTCTAGGCCTTCAGAAGGAACTCCAAAGCGTTTCAAAATGTTCAAGGTGGTTGAGCGGAATGTATCAACTGATGGATCCTTCGCATCATTGGTTATACCTAATATAACAGATTCTTATAGGAGTGAGTAAAAAATGCTTCAAATGAAAGACACACTGTCGTACAATATGGGATAACTCAGCAAAACGAAAAAAAAAAAATTCTTCTTTTTTGAAAGACTATTTTGCTAAACAGTCTGGATTATATATGCCAATGCAGATAAAACTAACATATACATGGGGGGTATTTCCACTGCTGTAAAGGAGGCTATTCTTTCTGCCACTGGTTACATAGAGGGAGAGTTTCCCTTTGAGTACTTGGGGTACCAATCAATGCTGGAAATTGGACATCTCTGTGTTTGGTGAGCTACTTACAAAGGTACAGAGCTCCTTACATCACTGGTTTACTCAGAAACTCACTTTAGCAGGCAAAATACAGCTCATTAATTCAGTCATTTTTGGATTGGAGCTATTCTGGTGCAGCGCCTTATTGATTCCTAAGGGGGTCATTACATTAATTATTAAGTCTTGTGGAACATTGATGATGGAAAAAGGAAAATGATTTTTAAGAATTAGAACTCCTGTTGTGTTCCATACAATGATGGTGGTTTCAACATTAAAGAGGTCTTATCTTAGAATAAAAGTGTTCTCAGCAAATGGATATGGATTCTAGAGTCTCATACTGATAGTGCTTGGGGGTTATGGAGTCATTCCTATAATGTCAAAAACAATTCCTTTTGGACTATCAGTAGTAAAAGCTACCATACCGAAAGTTGGAGCATCATTCACCATACTGGAAGCATAGCTGATGCACAGCAGGCCACTCTTTCATGCATTCAGAATGGGAAATTCAGGACAGGGAAGGCCTATGATATTTTCAGAAATCACTATCCACTGGTGAGATGGGCTGGCATATTGTGGAATAGAGTTGTGCTGCCTTGACACAGTTTTATTTCTATTCTTGCTACTCAAATGAAACTCCCTACTGTTGACTCCATTTGCTACAGGGGAATCTGTTTAATAAACAGATGTGTATTATGTAAAGCTGCTGCTGAAACACACACATACAGACACGCACACATGTTCTTTCGTTGCAAATACTCTAGTGTTGTCTGGTGCTCCATTGTAGCTTGGTTAAAAATTAAGGGAAGAAGTGGGCAAGTGGCAATCTATGGAGAGAACTTAGGTGGATCTCTCACAGGAAAAGGAGAAGGCATTGGCAGACAAAGTGGGTTGCTTGTTGTCTAGCAGCAACTGTTTATCAAATCTGGGAAGAACGGAATATCAGGATTTTTCAAGGAGTGGAGCATGACCCTGCTCATCTTATTCGAAGAATTCGGTTCATTTCTAGTGTACAGATCTTTCACAAAACTAATGTAGCCTTACATGCTCAGATTCTAGCTTATTTACATGCCTGAGATTAGTGGTGATACTTTTGTAAGATTTGCCTTTTCGTTTTTTCCTTGAAGGATGAATAAGATCGGCTAAACTTTCTTGCAAGAAAAACAACTTTGATACATAGTAAGAGCTGATATGATTTGAACCGATCTAAATGTAAAAACGGCAAAAACAATTGATAAGAACATACAGTCATACAATACCCTTGTGAGCATCTATCTATATTGGCATGTCCCATTCGTCCTAATGAATTACTCACAAATAGGCTGTTGCCAGCAATTTAACTCAACTACTCCCGTGGGACAGGACAACACAGTTTCAGTTTCCCAGTGTGAATAGGAAAGAGGCATGAAGGCCAATGGTTTCACTAAGCTATGATCGTGACACAAACACAAGATAAAAACTAAATCAGTAAGCCCAGGAATCATATAGCTCGGTCTGAAATGTCACCAAACATGTTTTAGTCAGAGCAGCCAATGACAAAGTAACAAACTACTATAACAACACCACAGCGTTTACTAGTTAGTAAATACACCATAATATGAAAGCACCTCAACATTGTACTCTAGTATTGACCACACAGGTTGATGCAAATTTAATGGCAACATCTTTGTACCCTATTCATCGTCACTTTTTATTTACCCTCGTACACAAATCAGATTGTGCTCCCGCATGCACCTTATTCTCCCCTCATCAAAATCTAACACTATATATTCATCAACACCTTTAACTCCTTAGATCTCCCTCTGTTGAAATGTAACACCATAGATTCATCAAATTCAAAGTAACAAAACCAACTCAATGACACAAACCACGAATGCTGGTCGATATCCAGCTAGACTTTGTAATCCCTTTCGGGTTATGCATATAACAGGAAAATTCATGAAAGCAATAACTTCTGCCTAGTAAAAACATAAACACAGAAAAGGGAGAACCTTGAAGCTTAATTTGAGTATGCCGCTTAGCAAACAAAGAAAGAACAATCAAAGGTTCCAAGAAATATCCAAGTGAGCGACTCAATCCACAATCATGCTCCAGATATTTTCCACCCATTATTATCCCTGGCTTGTATTTCAACGCCGTACCTGCACTCATACCAACGAAAACAACAATCAATACACTCTCAACATCCAAGTTATATCCTACCAATTTTCATTCCTGTCCATCCCAATTAAATATAGTAAATAAAAATGGTGAAAACTCTATATTACCCGTAGTTAAGCAACTACCAACACTCCATTTAAATTTCATTGATTATATTTTCTCTTAAGCAAAGTAAAACGTTAATATTTCCATTTCCAACGGAAGCAAGGACTAGTTATTCATATTCTAAACTGCCAATAACATCTCAACTCAATTTTTCATGATTGGTCAGGCTCTTTGATTGCTGACACAAGGGTAAGGTTCCACACATCCGCAGAGGGACCTACATAGAAGCAAGGGTTAGCATTCTCTACCCCAAATCCCAAAAAATTATTGAGTTCTGCTACCAGAAAATATTTGAAAATGCGGTCTTGGCAAAGATACTAAACTACATGAAGAATTTTGCTACACCAAAATTTTGGTTCTAGCTACGCTCCTACCTTATAATTTGCGGGAACCATTAGACACGAAGTATACGAGAATAATGTTTCGTCACTTTTGCTTGAATCGAACCGTCTATTCAAATACGAGAATATAAACGGGATGGAGGGAGTAATCAATAAAATTCAATAAACCCTAAATTGAGAAAGAGAAAAGGGGGTATACCAGTTTCATTAATTTCGACAACGCAATCATCACAGAGCTTCTCGAATAGCCAAAGAAGGTTAACTTCGTGTTTGCGAAGACCAGGGGCAGTTTCGTCAGAACGAATGTCTTCGATAATGATGGGGGTTGAAGAGAGAGTAGAGAGAAGAAGACGTAGTCTGAAGTGTTGGCTTCCTTTCAATCTTAGGTAGTTTTTCTTCGCCATTTTTGCGGGTTTTTGCTTTGTTTGTTGCTGTAGCTGCTGCTTTGTTAATGAAGGTGTTGATGAAGATGGTGCGGGTGATTTCACTAATTTGGGAGAAACAGGGTTTAGGGTTTTGACTTGACTTTTTTTTTTTTTTTTTTCTTTTGTTGGGTAATTGTAACTCGTAAGTACACTTGGCAAAACAGTCTGAAACGAGTTCTAACAAATCCGAGTTGACTCGACTCAAAGTAACCCGATCCATAATGACCCGATTTAAAGTGATCCAAAATAATCTAATTGACCTGAAATGACTTATTTTAAGCAAAATGTTGACCTCAAGTGAACGGAGTGACTCGATTAAATATGGCCCGACCTGATTAGTGACTTAGTAATTACATACTCGTAAATGACCCAATTCAACGTGACCCAACCCGAATGACCCATTTACCAGGTCTACTTGTAAGTATACGGGGACCAGAGTAAACAATAAACATGTCAGGTTGCCCTGTTGCGGGTTGAATCGGTCTCTTCAGGTTCAATTAATACAAGTCAATTATTAGGACATAATACTCTGTATACAATAATAAAACACTCGGGTTGGTCATATTGATATTGGGGCAATTCAAATTACGGATCATCCATTCGGGTTGAAGAGTCGAGTTATTCGGTCAAGTCATTCAAGCCTGACAATTTTACCATAGCTAATCTGTAAGTCTTGTGTTGGATAAGGAAACGTGAAGCAGAGAAGTAAGAATAGAGGAGAAGAGATTGTAATGTGTGTTTCATTCGATGATCAACCAAATAATTTATAGTACTAAAGGTAGAGCATATTGCTGAGAATCCGTAACAAATTGATTTATTACCAAAACTAATTGCTAGTAAGTAGGAAAGGATTACTAATAATAAGGAACAAATATTGTGCAAATATATTCCTAATGATAAGCACAATATTCGTCTAATCACCCCCTCCCCCCCAAAAAAAAAAAAAAAAACTGGAGCATGGAGGTCGAGAATGCCCAGTTTGCGGAGTAAGTAGTGAAATTGCCGGACACCCAAAGGCTTGGTAAAAATGTCATCGACTTGCTTGTTTGTAGGAACATGAGATGGTGTAACTAGACCTTCCGTAATAGCGTCCCGAACAAAATGACAATCAATTTCGATATGTTTAGTGCGCTCATGAAAGACGGGATTCTGAGCTAGATGGATCGCGGATTGACTGTTACAGAACAACTTCATGGGAACGGAAATGATAACATCCAAACTGGCGAGCAACCTCATGAGCCATTTTAATTCGCACACAAGAGCAGCCATGGAGCGATATTGTGCTTCAGCTGGCGAAAGGGAGACCGTGTGTTGTTTCTTGGTCTTCCAAGAGACGAGAGATTTACCGAGAGAGACAAACCATCCCGTGACGGAACGTCGGGTTAAAGGACACGTGCCCCAGTCAGAATCGCACCAACCTGAGACCGCAAGAGGACTGTCGGAACGAAGTAACACACCTTGGCCGGGGCTGCCCTTAAGATAACGCACAACCCGTAAGGCGGTCTCCATATGAGCTTCGCGGGGGTGCTGAAGAAACTGCGAGAGAACATGTACCGAAAAGGACAGGTCCGGTCGTGTAACAGCTAAGTAAACAAGCCGGCCAATTAAGCGCCGATATCGTTGCGGCGCGCTTAAAAATGGGCTGGTGAAAACACCAATCTTATGATCGAGGTCCATTGAAGTAGAAGCGGGTTTAGCACCCAAGAGCCCGGATTCAGTAATGATGTCGATAGTATACTTTCTTTGATTAAGGAAAATACCTTCGTAATTTCGCGCAACTTCAAGACCGAGAAAATATTTCAAGGATCCTAAATCTTTCATTTTGAAGCATTGATGCAAGTAGTCTTTAAAACGAGAGATGGCAGGGGAGTGGTTACCCGCAATAACATGATCGTCCACATAAATTAAAACATGTAAACGAACCGTGTTAAGTGAGTAAGTAAATAGCGAATAATCGGAATAGGATTGTCGAAACCCATACTGGCGAAGAGCCCCAGCGAGTTTGGCAAACCAGCAACGAGGAGCTTGACGAAGACCATACAGGGATTTTTTAAGACGGCATACCTTTCCATCATGGCCCCGACTAAAACCCGGAGGAAGTTTCATATACACTTCTTCAGCCAAATCACCGTGTAAGAAGGCGTTATGCACATCCATTTGATGTAACTCCCACTTTTTAACAGCGGCAACTGCGAGAAAGGTACGGACAGTGACCATCTTCACAACAGGGGCGAAAGTTTCCCCATAATCAAGACCCTCGACTTGATGATTGCCGAAGACAACAAGCCATGCTTTTAACCTTTAAATAGAACCATCAAATTTATATTTAATCTTATAAACCCAACGACATCCGAGGGCCTTTTTATCAGGAGGGAGGTCGGCTAAGTCCCAAGTACCATTATGTTCAAGAGCGTCAATTTCATATTGCATAGCCCGACGCCACCCCGCATCTTGCATCGCAATTTTAAAAGAAGAAGGTTCGATACAGGTGGTTATAGCTGCCAAAAATTGCCTATGTCGAGATGAAAATCTATTACAAGTGACATAATTAGCTAAAGTATATGGCGTACTTGAGGGAGATGAAGGAGATTTTGGTGAGTCGGGAGGAAATAGACTGTTAATCGAGTTAAGAACATATCCTTGCAACCGTGAGTTAGGAAATTTAAGTCGGTGACCTCGGCCAAGATCAGGGGCAGAAGGAGAGTCAACGACAGTAGTATCGGGCTCAATGACGGTGTTCAGGAGCTCCTCAACGCCTGTGTTATCCACGGCGGAAACTTCGGCAGTAGGCTCACAAGTGACAGTAACGGCGGGGTCAGACGGAGACGGACAAGGCTCATCAGTAGTCGGAAAAATTAGGGGCTCTAATGACTGAGCAGAATTGGTACTTCCCGGATCAGTAAAATGGAAAGAGTCCTCATAAAAAATAACATCATGAGACACAGTAATAGACTCGGTTTCAATATCGTAGACCTTCCAACCTTTTTTATTGTGTGGGTAACCAAGGAAAATACACTTCCGGCTACGAGGCTCAAACTTATCACCCCGAGTTTTTTGGTTATGTACGAAACAAAGACAACCAAAGACCCTTAAATTCTGGTAAGACGGAGGGACACCAAATAATATTTCATATGGGGTTTTATGATTAAGAATTGCGGAAAGTGTCCGGTTAATCAAATAAGCAGCGGTAAGAATGCATTCACCCCAAGATTTCTTTGGAAGGCTTCTCTGAAAAAGTAAGGCCGGACAACATTAAGAATATGCCGATGCTTACGTTCAACACACCCATTTTGTTGGGGCGTGACAATACAAGAAGTTTTAAACTGAACACCCTGCTGCAAAAAATAGTCCGACATATGATTAAACTCATTTCCATTATCACTACGTACCACCTTCACCTGTTTCAAAAATTGTGTGCGCACCATGGATAAAAAATGCATGAACATACTTGTAACTTCCGTCTTAGAAAGTAATAGATATACCCATACGGAGCGAGAACAATCATCCACAATAGTGAGAAAGTATTTAGCACCGCAAGTAGAAACAGTACGATATGGACCCCAAAGATCGCAATGTATTAATTGAAAAATTTAAGACGCAATATTGTCACTCAAATTGAAACTTGTACGAGTTTGTTTAGCAAGATGCACACGTCACACACCAAGCTTTTATTAACCGAAATAGATTGAGCTAAAGGAATATATTTAACCACATTTGCCCCTGGATGACCGAGCCTTTAATGCCACAAATCATAACACCCGAGCGTGTTCACCGTGTTCACCGTAGTCATATTGGCAGAAGACAGCAAGAACAGTCCATCCTGAAGCCCACCTACTGTTGGAGCCAGTGTCCTCCACAGTTAGTGTGATAAC
>VHZZ01022913.1:3619-16052 GCA_009801015.1 Silene noctiflora | reverse complement strand
TATTAACACTATAAAATTCACATTTTATGAAGATGATATTTAAAATCATAATTAGCTCAGTTAAATCATCAAAATAGTTTAAATATATATTTTCAATCAAAAATACGATTAGACCGTAATTTATTTTAAATAGATTGTTAAATTATTTTTAAAGCTTATATTTGAAATTGCAGGTGTTACACTGGTATCTCCTCTGGGAAAACATCCACAAACTCATCCACAACTGGTATCTCAATCGCTTTCGGCTCCTCTGTCCGGCTATCCCATATATGACAAAGGATCATAGGACACCCCTTCCTTAAGTAAGACTTCAAGGTTATAGTTGCAATCACCTTGACTTTAGGTTTGACCACAAACCCACGGTTAGACACTCTAACACCCTTAGAACCCCTTAAAGACACTTTATTTTGGTGACAGTCTATTCTAGCTTTATACTTTCCCAACCAATCCATCCCGACTATCATCTCAAAACCATCCAAAGAAAATTCAAACAAGTTAATTGGAAGATCAACTTGTCCAATAACCATAGATACCCCTCTATAAAATTTCCCACAAGACACTGACTCCCCAAACGGTATGACAACTTCATCTTTTACAGACACAAACTCCCCAAACTCAAAGACTTAGCATGACTTGACGATACAAACGAGTGTGACGCTCCCGAATCAAACAAAACAAAAGTAGGAACGATATTAACAAGAAATGTACCCGTGACCACTTGCGCATCATCCACCGCGTCTTGTTTGTCCATCATGAATAGCTTGCCACTGTTCTTTTGGCCACCTCCTTGCACCGTACTAGCTGATGCAGTAGACTTGGCAGCTGATGCCTGATTGGCACTAACCGCTAGACGTTGATAGGAACCACCACCATTGCGGTTGAAACCACCACTGTTGCCCTGCCCACCTTGGTTGCTTCATGACCCAGCTGGGTCAATTACTAGCAAAACTCTGCGTCGGTCCCTGAGAAAAGTTCCGCTGAGCTCTGAAATCCCCTCCCAACTGCACTAGTACACTCATGCCTCTTGTGGCCAATACCGCTACAGTTGAAGCACGCAATGCTCCAGTTAACACTGCTACTGCGAACACCATGACCGTAAGACGATTCTCCATTGAATCCCGACCCAGAAGAATAAGCCTCAGGCTGATTGTGGTTACCCCGTTTGTAACTAGGTTGGCTACCACCATCACTCTCAGCCTTCTTTTTCTCCGAGCTCTTCTCTCTAGTCTCCTTGGCCAGTTCGACCAACCTCTCAGCTTGTCCAGCCCTCTCATAAAATTCCTTAACATCATTAAGATTCCCCGCCAGTAGCTTTTCCATAATCTTGTAAGTCAGCCCTTTCTCAAACCGAAGCGCCAAATTCACCAGTGTCAGCTCCATATCCTCAGCATACCTTGACTTCTCATTGAACTTGTGATATCACTCCTTCACAGTCATATCCTCAATCATCACAAAAGACTCAAACTCATCCCGCAACTTGCTACGAACGTGCTCCGGAACAAACTCATTCCTCGTAGCTCTCTTAAACTCGGACCATGGGATTACGATCTCGCCCTGCTTCAGGTAACTCTCCAAGGCACTCTCCCTCACCTTATCCCACCACTCTCCAGCGGAGTCCATTAGGTAGAACGCAGCCTGTTCTACCTTGAACTCCTCTGGACAATGTACCACCCCGAGGATATTCTCCATCTCACGGTACCAATTGTCGAGCAAAATCGGTTCACCCGTGCCCATGTAGGTTGTGGGGTTGAAGGGAGATATGATAGTAGTAATTTTAGAGAAGTCAACCCCAGTCTCCTTCTCTTTCCCAAACCTCTTAAGGGTCTTGGTGAGAACATCTTGGTGCTCAATCATTTTGGCAATATCCTCGATGCTCATCTCTTGAGCCTTAACATACGCTGCAGATCTTTTTGGCGTCATATTCTTTGAGCAATAAAAAGAAATAAACGTAAGCACATAGCCTACGGCTCAAAGTACTTATGACTCGCATAAAGACACACTCGATCGAGTACACACATACTCGGTCGAGTAGGAGCCACTCCATACTCGATCGAGTACCCCAAACTTCCAGAAACTGGTCAGGTCTGACATAAAACATACTCGATCGAGTCCAGACTAACTCGGTCGAGTACGAATAGCTCGATCGAGTCCCCTACTAACTTGGTCGAGTACATAAGAAACAGGAACTTCTGCCCAACACAACAAAATACCTACTCGGTCGAGCCAGTCCTACTCGGTCAAGTCCACCTTACTCGATCGAGTCATGCTCACAAATTATACTACCCGCATGCTTTGGTACTACAACTTTACGCAACATCTTGAAAATAACATACCACATTAAACTCCTAACCACATGTTACTATCTTGGGCCAACAATACAATTCACTTAATCATATAAACACGTCTTTCTCATGTAATTCATACTTCACATGCAACACATACTTCCACCTCCCTTTTCCAACCATTTCAATCACATACTTCATACAACACACATGTGTTAAAGACAACAAAGAAAACAGGTAGCGATCCCATGACACTCCCATTGTGACCGGTTCAAAGTTGCAAGGGCAAGTTCGCGACTTTAGGACGTCTCCCAAGCCTTTGCATTAGCTCCTAACAACTCATATCGAGGTTTATTTTAGTTTAACTCTCTATGTTCATTAGGTTCATTGGTTATAGGTTCCAAAATCGTCACTCTGAAACCACTTTGTAATACCCCAACACACCAAGGTGCCTTACCAAGACCACCCTAGCATATGGAGATGCTACCATCTCATTTGCTCGAGGTACAATATATCAAAAGAGACCATAAAGAAAAAATATTTAAAGTGTAATTGTTTAAGTCATACAACTGGAAACTCCAAAACCAAAACTACAACTGCTCCAAAACAACTATAAAAACTAAATCATAAAGTATAACAAAAATGTCAGCGGAAGACTAGCTACCAAGACTAAGTGGTGACTCCATCCCGCCGAGCCCTGCGAGCTTGCCCAATCATACCTGCTAATCAACTGCTCACCATCCGCAAATGGATCACCACAGTTTACAAAACAATTAAACGGGTTCAGTTACTGAATAAATAAGATAAGAACACACAACCAATACCATCACATTCTCCAATCTCCACACATCACCGATCACCTAACTACACATTAAATATGTAGTCCTGCCAGATTACCCATCGCAACAAGTAATATACTCTCATGCTAACCCGACTCAACCTCTGGATTGCAAGACCGAAAGTTTCAATCCAATTCTATCAATGAACTTGACCAAAACCTTGACTCTCATGGTTGGATTTACCTTTTGATTTCCCCTATGTTCCCATGACATCCTAGTGTTTTTCTCTATATTGTTTACATCCTTATTCTACATATTTGCTTTCATTTATTTACATTTGTTGTTATTTAGTTGTAGTACTCACCTTACCAATCAAATCAATTGTGACACTCTTGTTACTACTTTAAGCACTCTCGTTGATGAATTAAAGCAAAACTAAACTGTCCTTTGGGTTTGATCTCTACTTACGACTTGCTAAGTTGTTTGTTGAGTTACAAATATTGTTTGGTGGTTAAGCGATTAGGTATCAAAATGGCGCCATTGCCTGGGACGGTGTAATTTATTTTCTTTCGTTTGCTCATGCTTTTAATAGTAGTATTTCCTTGTCTTAAGGAGCTTATTATCTCCTTGAGACCTTTCTAACCGTTTATAAAGTTTCCGTGCATAAGTCAAGAACCTTACTACAAGATGGACATTATAGATTGTTTTGTAGAATATTTTGCACCAACTAGCTACATCAAGGACCCTTTGGAGGCATTATTAGCTCTAGAAGCAAGTGAAGTTAATGACCGACAATGGGATCTAGAAGTGGATTTTCTAGAAGCCGCCTTGGAAAATAAGGAGCTCACTTATGATCAAGCCATGAAAGTGGAAGGTATCATTCACCCTTGTAAAAGTGAGGTAAAAGCTCCTACTCTAAAACCTCTCCCCCCAAATTTGGAGTATGCATTTTTATATGAGTCTAAAGCTAAACCCGTGATTGTCAATTCCAAACATGAAGAGACTCGTGAAGATGCATTACTCGATGTGATAAAGAGACATGAAAAAGCTATTGGTTATAGCTTGGATGACCTTAAAGGTATTAATACCGAGCGACACATGCATATAATTAACTTGGAGGATGACCATAGACCTACCATTCAAGGCCAAAAAAGGCTAAACCCAACTATGCAAGAAGTGGTTATAGGAGAAGTAATGAAACTTCTAGATGCCGGAATCATATATCCTATATCCGACTCACTTTGGGTGAGTCCCCTTCAAGTAGTACCTAAGAAAGAGGGCACTACGGTTGTCGAAAATGTAAAGAATGAATTGATTCCAACTAGAATTGTAACGGGGTGGAGAATGTGCATAGACTACCGTAAATTAAATTCCTTCACAAGGAAAGACCACTTCCCTCTCCCATTCATTGATCAAATGCTCGAGAAGCTTGCTTCTAATAAGTAATTTTGCTACCTTGATGGATATTCGGGATTTTTCAGAATTTCGATATATCCGGATGACCAAACATAGACTACCTTCACGTGCTCCTATGGCACTTTTGTTTATAGGAGAATGCACTTCAGGATATGCAACGCTCCCGCCACCTTTCAAAGGTGTATGATGAGTATATTCTCCGACTACATAGAGACCAGAATAGAAGTATTCATGGACGATTTTAGCGTTTATGGAAGAGATTTTGAATCATGTTTGCACAATTTATCTTTATCTTACAAAAGTGTGAGAATGTGAGCCTTGTGCTCAATTGGGAAAAATGCCACTTTATGGTCAATGAAGGTATTGTTTTGGGTCATGTGGTTTCGGAAAAGGGCATTAAAGTCAATAAAGAGAAAGTTGAGGTGATAGAGAAGCTACCTCCTCTCGTAAATGTCAAAGGGGTGAGAAGCTTTCTTGGTCACGCGGGGTTTTATCGCCGATTTATAAAAGATTTTTCAAAAATTGCAAAATCCCTCACCTCAACTTTTACTTAAGGATGTCCCATTCGACTTTTCTCACGATTATGTTGAAGAATTTGATAGGATTAAGGAGGCATTAATCTCGGCACCAATCATTCAACCCCCAAATTAGGAGTTACCATTTGAAGTGATGTGCGATCCAAGAAATTATGCCGTTGGCGCGGTTTTAGTCCAATGAGATGGGAAGACTCTACAAGCTATATACTATATAAACAAGACTCTAGATGCCACTCAAGTTAACTATGACACAACGTAAAAAGAGCTTCTTGCCATAATATATGCATTAGCCAAATTCTGTTCCTACTTGATTGAATCCAAAGTGATAGTCTTCTTGGATCACCGTGCCTTAAGGCATCTCTTGGTTAAAAAGGAAGCCAAGCCCCGCTTGCTACTATGGATTCTACTATTACAAGAATTTGATTTGGAAATCCGTGATAAAAAGGGAGCGGAGAATGTAGTGGCATGCAGATCACCTATCAAAGCTACGATTTGATCCCAACGAAGAAGATGATTTGCCTATAGATGATTCCTTTCCCGATGACATCCTAATGGCCATCCACACCCAACTTGAGCTACAAACAACACTATGGTGTGCCGACTATGAAAACTACATTGTTGGAGGATTTATTCCTCCGGGTTTGGATTACAATCAACAAAAGCGGTTCCTCTTTGATGTCAAGAGGTACTTTTGGGATGACCCAAGTCTTTAGAAGGCATGTAGTTATGGCCTATACCGGAAATGTGTCCCGCAATACGAAGTGGAAGACATCCTCGACGATTGACACTCCTCACCTTATGGAGGACACCATGGAGGCAAAATAATGGTCGCAAAGGTTCTCCAATCGGGTTTCTATTGGCCCACCATGTTTAGAGATGCTAGGGACTATGTGCTTGGTTGTGACTCTTATCAAAGAACGGGCAACATCTCATGGAGAAACGAAATGTCTCAAAGAGGCATATTAGAGGTTGAAATTTTTGATGTATGAGGGATAGACTTCCAAAGCCCATTCATCTCCTCTCATGGTAACAAGTACATATTTTTTGCCGTTGACTACGTTTTAAAATGGGTACCAAGAGAATTGATAAGTGATGGAGGAACACACTTCCATGAAAAGAAGCTAGATACTCTTTTGACTAGCTATACGGAGTCCAACATCGGACGAGGCTATGGTATCAACCTCAAACAAGCGGATAAGTTGAAGTTTCCAACCGAGAAATCAAAAAAATCTTAGAAAAAGTGGTAAACAAGAACCGCAAAGACTGGAGCACAAAACTAGATGATACACTTTGGGCATACGGAATGGCTTATAAGACTCCCATCGGAACATCGCCATACAAGTTAGTTTATGGGAAAGCGTGTCATCTCCCGCTTGAGCTAGAATACAAAGCATATTAGGCAATCAAAGAATTCAACCTTGACCTTAAGCTAAGCGGAGAAAATAGGATCTTGTAAATCCAAGAATTGGAAGAGTTTCGACTTCACTCATATGAAAATGCGAAGATATAAAAAGAGCGGACTAAGTTGCTTCATGACAAAAGGATCAAGCAAAAGGCCCTACACAAGGTGGATAAAGTTCTACTCTTTAATTCTCGATACAAGATTTTTCCCGGGAAACTAAACTCAAGATGGATGAGACCCTTCATAATTTTCGAAGTTGGCAAGTATGGAGACTTTGAGTTAATCTCCGATAATGGGAGTCAATTCAAGGTAAATGGCCAAAGGATAAAGCCTTATTATGAAGGAGCATTTGTAAAGGAGTTAGAGGTACTCCACCTTGAACCTCTTCCACCTTAGTGGAAGTTCCAATGAAAGGAGTTTGGTGGAGTCCTCCATAAACCACCATTTGTAACTTTTTAAGTATTCTAACCTTCTAACTTTGCATTTTCTTAAGCATTTTCTTTTGCATTTTACCTAGTTAACTTGCATGTTTATACGAAAAAAAGAATGGGAGGATCATTTATTGTGTTTTGAGTGTATAGATGGAGAATAGATGAAGTGTGGGGATGTTTAACGCTTGCATAAGTATTTCCCCACACTCAAGGAAGGAGTCCTAGGAATAGCATGAGGAAGTCGGGTTTCCCTTAAGCAAGATAGATCAGACAAAGAGCTGAAAAGGGACCTAAGCCAAAAGCTGCCCAGGTGCCCGCCCGAGCTCCAAGAGAACTCCCTCGAGCGCAACGCAGCCCGCCTGAGCAGCAAGAGGGGTTGGGCGAGCTAGGACGAGCATATTAACCTGCCAGAAAAGTCGTCGGGGCCGTTGGGGGGAAACTGGGCGAGCCAAAGAAAGGGACAGGCGAGATATAGAAGAGTCTGCCCGGTTCCGCAGAACGTGGACATAGCCTGCTTGAATGCCCGCCCAGGCCTAAAAGAGGACGGGAGGCTCCCCCTGAGAATCACGACTTTACCCCCTCTTCTTATATAAAAGAAAACTCCTCTCCCTCACCCATTACACCAACAACATAAACACACTTCCCCCTCTCTCTCTCACTTCAATCTCCAAAACCAAAACCCATATCACTCAAACACAAGTACACCCCCAAGCAAATACACCCAACAAATCAAAACAATCAGCCAAATCAACAATCACCCAAATCTAGGGTTTGAAAGAATCAAGAAGGAAAGAAATTCCTAAACTAGGGTTTGATTAAAATCTCAACAAAAGGGAGCAATAAGTAACTTCATGAAGAGTCAAGGATCATTGACCAATGATCATTTGGCTTTATTATTTCAGCTATTTTCAAATTTTAATAGGAATAAATCAGATTCTGCTTACTCTTTGTGTTGTTATGATTGCAATTCTGTTTGTGACGATACCGAGGATGATTTTGACCCAGATTCACTTGACTTGCCACCCTATATGATAAAAGAAATTTTGGAAGAGGGACATGGGGCACCAGTTATAGAGAACATCAAACCAATTGATGTGGGGACAGATCTCGAACCTAAGAACTTAGGATAGGGACCACCTTAGATTCGGTTGAAAGAACTCTCTTCATCGACCTTTTACACGAGTTCAAGGATGTCTTAGCTTGGTCCTACAAAGACATGCTAGGGATAGACAAGGACATTGCAGGACATCGTATCCCAATTAAGCCAGGTTTTAAACCAGTTAAACAAAAGCTTCGTAGAATGAGGACCAGATGGGGTCTTAAGATCAAGGAAGAGGTAGACAAACAATTCAAAGTCGGGTTCATCAAAGTTTCCGAGTATTCTGAATGGGTGGCCAACATCGTCCCCGTACCAAAAAAGGATGGGCGAATCCGGGTTTGTGTTGATTTTAGGGACCTGAACAAAGCTAGTCCAAAAGACGACTTTCCATTACCACATATCGACATATTGGTAGACAATACAGCTGACCACACACTTCTGTCCTTCATGGATGGATACGCAGGCTACAATCAAATTAAAATGGCTAAAGAAGACATGCACAAAACTGCATTTGTCACCGAATGGAGAACCTATTGCTACACCGTCATGCCTTTCCGGTTAATCAATGCTGGTGCAACATATCAACGCACAACCACTACCTTGCTACACGACATGATGCATAAATAAGTAGAGGTGTATGTTGATGATATGATCGTTAAATCCAAAGATAGGCAGGGTCACATTGCTAACCTATGCAATTTCTTCTTTAGACTTAGCAAGTACAATATGAGACTCAATCCTCAGAAGTGCGCATTTGGGGTAACATTTAGGAAATTTCTAGGCCACGTCGTAAGTCAACGAGGGATAGAGATTGATCCATCCAAGATCAAGGCTCTAATCGATATGTCGCGACCACAAACAGAGAAAGAGATTTGTGGTTTTCTAGGCAAGGTGAAATACATAAGCCGTTTCATCTCCAAGCTCACCATGATTTGTGAGCCAATATTCAAAAAGCTAAAAAAGACGGACCACTTCATGTGGGACGATGAATGTCAAAAGGCATTCGAAAGAATCAAGGAGATTTTGGCTAAACCACCTGTGCTCATGCCGCCGCAGAAAGGCCAACCATTATCCCTATACCTTACAGTTACAAAAACAGCCATGAGAGCCATGCTCGGTCAAACGTTAGGCAAAGAGGAACGAGTCATATACTACCTCAACAAGAAGTTCTTGGAATACAAAACAAAGTACACACCACTTGAAAAGACTTGTCTCGCTCTTGTGTGGGTAACAAAGAAGCTGTGACATTACATGCTCAGCTATTCGGTCAAAGTTTACTCGACAGTGGATCCCATAAAATACATTTTCGAGAAGCCAGTTCTTAATGGTCGACTAGCAAGGTGAAATCTAATGCTTTTTGAGTTCGACCTCAAATATGTACCTTTGAATGTAATTAAAGGACGGGAAGTGGTCGAATTCTTCACAGGGAATCCCATACATGATACCCAAATGATAGACACATGGTCATTTTCGGATGAAAATATCCTTCATATCAACACATAATCATAGGACCTCTACTTCGACGGAGCTTCCAACCTAAGAGGATATGGGATCAGAGTGTTGCTCATTTCTCCTTAAGGCGAGCATACACCAATTTCAGTCAAATTCGATTTCGAGGTGACTAATAATGCGTCAGAATATGAGGCATGCCTCATAGGTTTACAAACAACAGTCAGTCTCGGCATCAAAAGACTTCGGGTCCATGGAGACTCATCCCTCATTATCAACCAAATCACTGGATCGTGGAAAATACGAACCGAAAATCTCGTCCCATATCAATTAAGGGTAGATGAGGTGGCTCAATTCTTTGATCAAATCACTTACTTACACTTACCAAGAAAAGAAAACCAATTTGCAGACGCTCTTGCGAAACTTGCATCCCTCATTAATATGCCTGACCATATGTTGGATATGTCTTTATGCATCGAAAGATGATCTGAACCAGTATATATACACCTCCTAATTATCGAGGAGGAAGATCAAGAAGAGCCTTGGTACCAAGCCATTCTTAATTACAAACTCAATGGTGAATGTCCACTGAATATGGACAAGAGGGGACGACGAGCCATAAGGTTACTAGCCTCCCAATACATCTTGAATCAAGGAGAATTATATAAAAAAATGCCACAGGGCGTTATCTTACTTTGCCTTGATCGTTCGAAAGCAAAGAAGGTAATGGAGGAAGTCTATGATGGAGAATGTGGTCCTAATATGAGTGGGCCAATGATGGCAAAGAAAATCATGCGTTTAGGATACTACAGGACGACCATAGAGTCAAAATGCATCAAATACGTCAGACATTGTCATAATTGCCAAATCTTTGCAAATGTGCAACATGTTCCACCCTCCTTGTTATACACGATGACATCACCTTGGCCATTCTCGACTTGGGAAAAATAGACATCATCGAAAAAAATCACTCCAGCTGGGACTGGAGGTCATTGTTTCATTCTAGTGGCAATAGACTATTTCACTAAATGGGTGGAAGTAGCTTCCTATACTGATCTAACATCCAACCAAGTGGCTAAGTTCATACAAGCCAACATCATTTGTCGATATGGGTGCCCACATGAAATCATCAGTGACAACGGTTCTTATTTCCAAGCTGAAGCTGCATAAGTGCTCGCTAAGTACAAAATCCAGATCATCATTCCTCACCATATTGACCCCAAACCAATCGAACCGTAGAGGCAACCAATAAGAATGTCGTCAAGATCCTAAAGAAAATGATCAATAATTATAGGGACTGGCCTAATAAAATACCCTTCGCCTTGTGGGGATATCGAACTTCAGTCAGGACGCCCACTGAGGCTACTCCTTTCTACCTCATGTATGGCATGGAGGCCGTACAACCCGTAGAGCTAGAGATCCCATCTCTACGAATGCTACTCGAAAGTCAAATTCCAGAAGCTGAATGGAATAGAAAGCGATATGAAGAACTCATTCTCCTAGATGAGAGATGATTACGCGCTCTACATAATGTTCAAACATATCAAGCACGAATCAGAAGAACTTTTAATAAGAAAGTCAAACCTCGGCACATAAAAAAAGGAGACTTAGTCCTTAAATCGGTTCGAGCTCTTTTACCAGTCGACCCACGGGGGAAATTTAAACCTAACTAGGCAGGACCTGAATTAGTTAAAACAATATCCTCGGGTGGTGTGGTTAGGATCACAAACCTAGACGGGAATGAATTCTCTAACCCAACTAACCTAGACCAACTTAAGAAGTATTACCCTTAGATTAGGTTCGAACGCGCCACGCGTGACCCACGTGCCGCTCATGCGACACGTTACATGGCACATGCCATTATTCCCTTTCATGCTATCTTGCTCTTGCATTTTAAGCATTTTCTATCAACCTCAAAATCGTCAAAATTAAACTTAATTGTATTTTAGGAGTAAGTAAAGCAGCTCGCTTATTCCCTATGTTCATTTAGGCTCTTGCCTCGAACACTTATTCTTTTGCATACATTTAGAACTACGTCACGGGTTTGATTTCATCATTATATGGTGAATACGTAGGCACTCCTTCACAGGATACAACCCAAAAATACTTCTTTTAAAATATGCACATAGAAGGACAAGTGCTTTGGCATTTGAAATTCGAAAGGATAAGTAAAAGGGACATAATTGATAAAAGTTTTCTTAAACATGCAAAGCTATTTATTCATTAATTATAAGTAATAATAATATGCCAAATAGTAATAAAAAAATGCTGAAACTAAAATTGCTAAAGCTAGGATTCTAAAAATCATGCCTCTTTATTACAACAAATAATAAATACTACTACAAATACTATAAAGACTTAGGCTATTCATCCATCTTCCCCTTGCCATTGTCATTTTTATCATACTTTTTGTAATACCCCGTATTTTAGTCATGGTCAATGCAAGTCAAACTATGTCTTTATTAACGTATTTCAAAATGAGTTGTTTTATGAGGCTATTTTATATAAACTATTATTATTTTGTAAATTACATTTTAATAGTTATTTCCTATTTTATAATTATTTCGTAGAACAATGTTCTTTTATGTTCCTTGATTTATAATACTTTAAATATAATAAATTCTATTTTTTATTTTGTATTTATTTCTTATTTTATATTTATTTCTTATTTAATAATTGTATTTCCTATTTTTATATTTTGGTCGAAAATTTATACTAATAATAATATTTATGATTTAGTAAATTTTATAAATGTTGGAGTAATGTCCTCCACAATAGTGCGTCTACTCAATAAATCTCATAAAAGGAATATTCGCGATATATGTTATAATATACTTGTCAACTGATTAACGTAAATCGGTAACGCTCAACTGACTAGAGTTAGACGTTAATGTCATATGACGGCGGTGATCAGTTGATCCCTCGAGGTCACACCTATAGGACCACGCCCAAATGGATAGATTGATTATTTATATGGGATATAATATAATTAGTAACTTGTATATAAGGACTTTATATAAGTCAAGTGAATTTATTGTT
>VHZZ01022884.1:15489-26333 GCA_009801015.1 Silene noctiflora | reverse complement strand
TACCGAGCTCTCTGTGGATTCGACCCCTTAATACTACATTACTTGTGTTGTACCAAAGGGTATTTTTGCATAGGTGTGCGATAGCCTATCATTAGATAACAACTAACGATAAATTTGTAATTTTACATGTTAAAAGCTAACACAATATGGGTCATCGTTTTATGCACCGAACGGAAAGCCTTGAATACATATTTGTACGACTTTAATCCTTGCTTTCTTGTAACGTCGTATATGGCGACTTAAAATTGTCCATGACTATAAACAGTAGTGGGAGATTGATGTGAAAAAATATTTTAAGAACAGAGTTAATGGTCTAACGTACCAAAATATTTCAGCCCAAATATAACAACGGAACACTATATGAGTTACATAAAGTTCGTGCTCAGTATATACAAAAATACCATTGGGTTAAGTCATTCATTAAGGGTCCAACTTGGGTATATTATGGATGGACTAATTTGATTAATTATATGATTTGATAATAATATTGTTAACCCTAGTTCATTAGAGATGAAATCCCCACCCACCCTAATGTCTTACCGTCACTCTAATACTCCATTCTCTCTACGCACCGCACTGTTCTCCTCTTCCCTCAATTTGTCACTCCTCTCTCTCCCTCTATTTATCCTATGTTATACTCGTCCCTCATTTCACTCATAAATTTTTGATATAATCTTCTTTCAATGTCATACAACTGTGCATCTACTTAATAATGGGATTTTTGATAGAATCGTTCTTCTAGTTTTTTATAAAATTTTGATAACTTATAATTCATCGATCCTCTTTGTATACTACTTTCAAATTTTTCATTATTTTGATATAGGTATACTGACTCCTACTTTTTTTTTTTTTTTTTTTTTTTTTTTTTTTTTTGCTTGTATTGTTAGATTTATTTTTTTCCGTGTTTTTTTTATATCGATTAAGTAGATATTAGCTTGTCAATAATTTTTTTTTCGTAACTATCAATTAGCTACGATTTTGTCTAATTCTCAACTTTTCTAATGTGTTTATATCAATAGGCGTTTTTATTAAAAATAAATTTTAAATAAATTTAAAAATGTTGGTATCATCGTATACGATCTTTCATATTCATCATCAGTCATCCAAATTTCTAATGTACTCTTTAGACATTATGGTCGGTTTTTTATGAATTTATGATCTTTCATGATCTTATTTAACATCATTGAACGCTTCTATAACAAAAAAAAAATGAAACTGATTACAACGTTAAATTTGTCGTCTGTCATATATTTTTTTAACCAATGACTAAATTACAATCTTTAGCTTTTATTGATTTTTTGTAATTATATTCAATTTGTAATTTTTTGATTTTTTAAATTATTTAATTTCTAATTTGTATATGTTCATTAATTAGAAAGGAGGAGAGTGACAAATTAAATAGCAAAAGTGATGGTGTGGCTAATTTGTTTTTTCTTTCCCTAAATTAAGGAGTTAATCAAAAACTTCTAAAAAATTTGGCTTTTATATTATGTAGATTCTCGAGAGATTGTCCCATACTCGTGCGAGGATTATATTAATCAAACGTAAATAAATAATTAGGACGGGAATAAACGAAAATAACAATTCGAAAAAAGAGAAGAGATCAAACTGCGAAACGACGTCGTGAGTGGAAGGCAAGCGAGAAGACCTGAGGAGGAACCGACCGAAACGCGTCGTGGAGAGAGAATTGAAGCAAGAAATGACATCAAACGACTGTGTTTCAACGGTATTATCGACATTGGAATGAAGGTGAAGGAGAAGGTTAGCGTGATCAGTAAGTTTGAGGGAGTTATTGGCCTTTAGAGATGAAGCAAGTTCAATCTCAGCCATTGATATTCCGACGAGGAGTAGAGTACATTTCAAATTTTGAAGACATTATTTCAAGTTTTTGCATATTTTTTCTCAAATCAATATACAGACATGTTCCTCAAAAAAACAAAAAATACATTGACACGAATATCGAGAATAATGACGCGTCAATTTCATTTATAACTAATATAGTAAAAGTAAAAGCTCTATATATACTACTCCGTATGTAATTGTGGCAAACAGGTCAATCGGATAAATTTCGGGTTGTGTTCTTTCAGATCGGATTATCTCGATGTACCTTTATTTTCGATTTCAGTTCGGTTCAATTTAGGATGGATTCAAGTTTTACTTTAAATCTGTAGTAGATATTTCGAGTCATTGCAGTTTCAAGTCGGGTCAACATCGGAACAAATGAGATTCGATTCGGGTCAATATCAGAGCAGATGAGATTCGAGTAGGTCCATAATCGAATTGGATGTCATGGGATTAGCTCTTTATTCAAAACATCAAATACAAATAAATTTTATTTGGATAAGTAGAATATAATGTCTTTTTAATAGCTAAGATATAATATTAATTCAGAGACGCCGAAGGAGTGATGCTCATGTGCAAAAAGACATCGTAGATGTGAAGCCTAGGCACATTCTGGTCGTCTCAGGTTATAATATTGGGTTTCAGTCATCAATATACTGGTTGAAATCGGTTTAAGTATGTTTTGGTTCAGATTAACAAAATTCAGGTTAAAACAGTTCAGATTCATTTGATTTTGGATATATTTTGGATATTACAAATTCAATTCAGTTTCGAATTAATTCAGGTTTCGGATGAAGTTTAAGTTATATCTTTTGGATGTACGATCAGGTGTCAATTAAGTTAATCTCAATCATTCGTGTTCGGTTTACTTTTGGCTGGTCTAAACTACGCATGAATTGCTCAGGATTTAAACTAGTAATAACTAGACCTGACAAATCGGGTCAAGGGGTCGGGTTCGGGTCAGCTTGGGTCGGATCAGTTCGGGTTTTTCATTGATTTCGGGTTAATTCGGCTCTATTTCGGATTTCGGGTCTATTTCGGGTTTGTTAGTTGGGTAAGTTTCTGGTCAAGCGGGTCGGGTTATTTTGGGTCGGGTCATTTTCGGGTTAATGAATAAAAGAGAAAAAATCATTTCAAGTCTTTTCGATTCAACTAGAGTTATGTTTTATCGGGTCATTTCGGGTTGGGTGGTTTCAGAACGGGTCATATTTGGGTCGGGTCAGTTACGGGTCAAGAGAACTCGGTTCATGTTCGGGTCGGGTCAGGTCAGTTCGGGTTTTCGGGTGATGCAGTTTGGGTCATTTCGAGTCTCGGGTCAGCCTTTTCGGGTCGAGTTATTCTTACCAGGTCTAAGTAATATACTAAAGTAGTAGAATAGTTTTAATACTAGTATAGATCTCGTGCCAATCCACTGATTTTTAGATTATGATATATAAAGAAATTAACATATCGTAATTAAATTTTAAATTTAGTGTTAAGAGTCTACAAATAAATATAAGATTTAGGATACATTTATGGTTAAAATGTGATTATAATATGAGTAAAATATAAAGAAGTCTTGCAATATGTGTCATATACCGTATAATTTGTCACACGTAAAATAAATGATTGTGTAAAGTACTTTGATACTCCCTCCGATCCAGACCAAAGGTAACACTTACTATAAACGGACGATCCAAACCAAAGGTAACATTCCTTATTTGACCCACAACATTACGAAGTTACCCTTATACCATTAGATATTTACACAAAATGCCATTACATACCCCACTTAGCAACTCACAATTAAACCCACAGTTACATACCCCACCTATTTTTTCCCTCTTTACCCTTACTTTTTCACATTTTCTTAAATACTTCATTTTTACCTATATTACTTTTGGTCTGGATCGGAGGGAGTAGAATATATTTTTCAAAAAATATTCACAAATAAGAACTAGGGTTGCTTTAGCATTGAACTTTCACTTTGGTATGTAAAATAGTAATGCATAAAACTTTGCAATTAGATAAAGAAGTTCTTGGGAAATAAAAAAAAGTAAACAAGAAGAGAAAAAAAAAAGAAAAAAACATTTGAGTTTTAAAGACTTATAATTTAAAAAGACAAAATATATGATAAATAAATCAATAATTTGGTTTTCATTAAGTCTTGCGTATTTGCAACCGTTTTTTACCAACGTCTTTTTGTGTCAAAGTTCAATTAGCATCCTCTACATTTCCTAAAAGAAATGGAGGGTCCATTTCTTCTAAACGGTCAAGATTTCATCTCACGGTAATATAATGGACCACGTTTTCAATCGAAAAAGAAAGGAAAAATGCAATTGAAAAAGACATATATTGTTATGTGAGAAGAAATGAAGCCTTAATTTCTTTTAAAAAATGGAGAAGAACAATTGTTCAATGATTTTAACCAAGTTCCTTGCTTCCTCCTATGTTTACAACTATCTATTTGTCAATTATTAGAGCCTGTCTTCCATATTTTAGATTTTTAGTCAAGTTGATATGTGTAATTTTCACAATATTCGCTGCGTGAATTTTGCCGAGGCGTAGCATAGGCTCTTATTTTTGATTCTTAGGTTCACTGTACACTCCCTAAAATCGACGGTGGTGACAACGTATTTAAAGTAGTAGTCCGTCTTGCTTGTGACGGGTGTGAACACGTCACAAGCTTGTGACATGAGACAAAGGGGCACTCCATCTGCCTCTCCCACTTGCAAACTTGTTTCACGTCACAAGCTTGTGACGAGCTTGTGACGTGTTCACACCCGACACAAATGAGAATTTGTGTTAAAGTAAATAAATTATTATTTCGTTCAAAATTTACGCAGCGAATATCTTGAAAACGATATATATGAACGGGACATGTAGTTTTCTAGATAAAGACGAATTAAACGATACAAGACCACGTACAATAAAAAATACCCTGTCTCATCCAAACCAATGGTAACACTTGCTTTTTGCCACTATTCATAATCGTACGAAATTTTTGACATTATTCTTAGTCTATATGACAAAATATAGTCATGTGAGATCTTATTTGATTTATCGTCATGAATGCTATAAGAATATCAAATTTTTATAATTTTTAATAATGTGTAACTAAAGATATTCACATTTCAAAACGTGTCCCCGACAAGTGTGATGAATCAACTGTTATCTTTGGTTTGGATGAGATGAAGTATGAAATACAGACACTGACAATGCACGGTCATAAACATGTTAGGGAGCATGCTGTCAAGTGTCACGGTTGGCTTCTCGTCTAACACTGATTCACGCGTTAGGCACGCCTCAAGGCCTAATGGATCAAGCTTTATGAAAGAATACAGAAGATTTCGCAAATGTCTAGAGTATTCTAGGAGTTTTTAGAATATGGTAGAGTCTTCTGGAATATTCTAGAGGAGTTAGTAATACTCTAGAATAATGTAGAGTAATCTAGAGTATTCTAGAGGTGTTTAGAGTATTCTAGTATAGTGTGAAGGCTTCTAGGTTGTTCATGATTGTCCTAGTGTATTATATAAGGTTTTAGAAGTTTTTTTATAAGTAATCTAAAGAAGTATAGGAGAGTCTACAGCATTCTAGATGGCTCTAGGAAAGAACATGTCTAGCACACTCTAGAATGTTCTAAGAAGTGGAGGAGGCTTGGACCTCGCCTATAAATAGAGGGGTTTCCCTTCGTTTCCACCATCCAACAGTCACACAACACACATTGATGCGCGTTCCGTCGTCAAGGCCCATTAAACAAATATTTATAACTCTAACTAACTAGCAAGTAGCAAGAAAAGGTCGATCCCAAATGATGGTTTGTCAAATTACGATCAAATGCAAACTATTCGTGTCCTGGGTATCACAAATTTGGGTTGCGTTGGAAAATATACTACTATAATAATAATGTAAAGAAACGGAAAGACAAACATGCAAATAAAGGTGGAGATGTAAATAATGACTAAAGGCACTAGGGTGTCATGGGTTCATAGGGGAAAGCATGGCATGATCAGGGTAATGAATCCGGTAAATAATTGTAGTTATGCTAGGGCTGTGTTTGTTTATATCTTACAACCCTTAAGAAGATCTAGGTCTCGGAGTCGAGTTGATTTATAGCTTACGACCCCTACAACGACTTCGTTCTACATATTCAACAAATGCAGGGTCTAACAAAACTCGAGTTGGTTTATATCTTACAAGTCTTGTTAAGGAGATAGAGAATCATGCTAGGTTGTCAATCAAGCATTTCATCAAATATAACATGTGCATAAGTTGAAGAACATAACAAACAATCATTCATATGAACTCAACATACCAAGATCTACCCCATGATTACTCCCCTACTCCCCCATTAACCCTAGTTGAAGGACTACTCACACATCATGGTGATAAGCATACAAAAGAGGGTGTCAAGCATCTTAGTAAGCGTGAACATGATGATAAAGTAAATAACAAAACAAGTAAATAGATGATTAAGTAAAAAGTGAAAGATTATACCAACTTAAAATGAGTAAGAGAATGGAAGAACAATGAAAGAAAGCTTTGATTAATGATGAGGAGTTGTCAATTCCCCAATCCAAAACCAAAGATTTCTTCTCTTACAAAACTAGATCTCTAATTATTTAAATAACAAGGAAAGGATTAAAGTTTAATTAAGCTAATCAAATCTAGGAGATGGGTTCTTATTCCTCCTCTCATTACATAGGCTATTTATACTAAGTACAAAATTAGGGTTAACTAAGGGCTTAAATGACGATTAGGCCCCTTTCATTAGTCCATGGATGAGCAAGGGCTTGCAAGACTTGTGGGAGTCCTCAATATGATCGAAGGGAGCATTCTGCAGGGGGACTCGTGCGAGTCATGGGGGACAAGCACGAGGTGACTTCAGACTCGCACGAGTCAGGGAGGACTCGTGCGAGTTCTCCATCAGTTCAACTCTTCTTTGTTTGCTGCCCTAAGACTCGTGGGATCTCCTCAGGACCCGTGGGAGTTCCTCATCATTGCTCGAATACTTCACATAACTACCACGTTCTTTAATATTGATCCCTTCTTCTTGCTTGGTCGTTGTATGCGATCCATTTAGCCCCTGAATTGCTCCAAGAATGCATGGTTGGCACTCCTTTCCTACCAAGAGCTCCAAAACCACATAGAATTTAATACATTATATTTGTGTCCCTAGGCTACTCGGCCGAGTGGGGGCTACTCGACCGAGTAGCTAGTTTGGATGATATGTCAGCACTCTGTTCGTTGAGGACTCGATCGAGTGTGTTAGCACTCGGTCGAGTGAGGCGTGGATGATATGCCAGCACTCTGTTCGTTGAGGACTCGATCAAGTGTGTTAGAACTCGGTCGAGTGAGGCGTACTCGATCGAGTGTCACGCACTCGGTCGAGTGTGACTTACTCGGTCGAGTGTCGCGTACTCAACCGAGTGCCTGGTTCGTTACGGGTTTCTACGCAGTTTGATATAAATAGAACGTGAAGCAGTGTGTTTGTATTTTTACTTAAAACATTTCGTCAAAACATCTTTTACACACAAAACAACGTAGAACTGCTCACTTCTACTTTTTATCAATCCGAAGGCGTTAATTCATCTTTTGTTGGGTGTTTTCACACCTTGGATTTTGTAATAATTTGGGTAAGTCCTTGATCTAATTTTTTATGGCTTTGTTATACGATAATGAAACCCTAATTAGAGTATTTTGGGGTTTTGGGATTTGTTTGCCTTATTTTTTGTGTTGATTCATTAATTATGTTATAGGAGGAGATTTCGTAGAAGAAGCCTTTTGATTTCCTTGGTGTGCTTATCGGAGTTGCTTATCAGGTAGGGTTTCCCTACTCAGTTGGTTGTAGAATGACATATGTAGCTATGTGACGATGTTTGTTACTGTTTATGATATGTTCATGTTATGATTGTATATGGATGTCATTGTTGGAGTTTGGAGATGATATTGTGAGCCATTGCGAGAGATGGCCTCACCCCCATTGTTCGCCTCTTGTGTTCTCTCGGTGTAAGGGGGATGTGCACATTAATGGACTTGGGTTCGCTCGTGAGTGAGCGGGGATTTTGGTGGTATGTCTTCGATTCCCATTGGCAGCGTGGATTACCTGTTGTGATGGGTAATCTGGCAAGGCTACACACCTCGGTGTGTAGTCAGTTACTGGTTACTATGGAGTTCGGAGGCAGCGGTTCTGATTACATTGGATGTTCATTTATATGTAATGCTATGGTAATTTATTGTATGGTTGGCTGACCCCGTTTCTGTTTTCAAAATTGTGGTGATCCATTCGGGGATGGTGAGCAGTTGGCTAGCAGGAGATGATGCTTATTATTGTTGATGTTGCTGCGGGATTGGTAGGGGCAGAGTTATCACCAGTCTTAACGGTTTTTGCTTTCGCATACTTTAGTTTATTTGATAACACAATTTTGGGTTTTGGTTGTAATATATTTTGGAGACTTGCAATCAGTTTATTTAATCAACCCTTAAATTATGTTTCATTACGGTTTCTGTGATGTGCACTACCTCGGGTAACTGAGATGGTAGCATTACCATGTCTTGAGGTAGTCCTTGGTAAGGTGCCTTGGGGTATGGGGGTGTTACAAAGTGGCATCAGAGCGATTTTGGAACCTAAAACCAATGAATCAATGAACTTAGGGTGTCTAAATAAAATGAACCCGGGTAGGAGTTGTTTAGGGATACCACAAAGGCTAGGGAGACATCCTACGGCCGCAATATTGCCTTTGAAAATTTTAACCGGTCACGGTGGGGTGTCAAGGGTCGTTGTGTGTTTATATGCTTTGTTATATGTTTCGTATACTTTGTTATTTGTTTCAATTGCATGGCGGATTTATATGTATGTGGTGTTTGGAGATGAGTGGAATACATGATATGAGATGAGTTGTGGAATGTGATGGATGAAGTATTGGTATGAATTAGTAATATGTTAAGGTTATGTGTATGATTGTAAGCATGGGGGTAGTACATAAGTGTCATGACTCGACCAAGTGAGGGGGACTCGACCGAGTATGGGCAACTCGACTGAGCTCATGGCACTCGACCGAGTGGTTAATTTGGTGTTTTGGGACAGAATCCCTGAAAGTTTTTGACTCGACCGAGTGTGCGAGGCACTCGATCGAGTGAGGTGAACTCGACCGAGTACATCACGTACTCGACCGAGTGTGTTTCTGGGAAATTCTGGTCAGATTCTGGATCAGTTGAACTCGACCGGGTACATATGTGACTCGACCGAGTGTCATCTGACACTCGACCGAGTGTCTTATTGAAAGGATATATTCTTGTTTTGAGCCGTAGGCTATGTGCTTACGACTGTTCTTCTTATATATAGAAAGATGACTCCCAAAAGATCACCTGCGTACTTGAAAGTTTCAGAGATGACCCTTGATGAGGTAGCTCGTATGATTGAGCAACATGAGGCTCTTACCGAGGCTCTTAAGGCGATAGGGAAGGCTAAAGAGAAGGTAGTAGATGCCACCAAGATGAGCACCACTATCTCTCACTTCAACCCTACCATATGAGGGCACGAGGGCGCCGAACCTGTTGGATAACTGGCACTGGGAGATGAAGAGTGTACTTGAGGTGGTTAATTGCTCGGAGGTGCTGAAGGTGGAACAAGCTGCGTTCTACCTAAGGGATGAGGCCGGAGTTTCGTAGAATACAGAGAGAGACGGCTCAGAAGTTTTATAGGAGCCAAGGGGAATCTGCTATCCCCTGTAATGAGTTCAAGAAAGCTATGAGACATCAATTCGTTCCTGAGCATGTTAGCAACAAGTTGAGGGCGAAGTTTGACTCCTTCCAGATGATTGAGGGGATTACCGTGGTATAATACTACCACAAATTCAATGAGTTGGCTCGTTATGTGGATGACATGGAGATGAACCAGCTGAGCTTGTCTATCCGCTTCGAGAAGGGGCTTTAGGTGAAGATACTTGAGAGGTTGACTTTTGGGATCCTTATGGACTTGAAATAAGTATATGAGAAGGTTGGGAATGCGGAAAGACTGGCGGATATGACGAAAGAGGCGAAGGATAAAAGGAGTGAGAAGAGGAAAGCTGAGAGCGAGGGCACATGAATATTTGGGTTTAAGAGGGGTAACTACAACAAGGGGAGGGCTTGCTTTGGTGGTTTCGATTTTGGTGGAGGCTCGTCGTTCGGAAGCCGGGGTGGTAGGAGCTTGAGTGGTGGATCTGGATTGACTTGTTACAACTGTGGCGGCACGAGCCACAAGAGGCATGAGTGTACCAGTCTTGGTGGGAACGGTTTCTAGGGACAGCGCAAATGCGGGTTTTCTCAAGGACCGGGTTAGAGTATGGCTAGCAACAGAACAACTAGGTCATGGCATAGCCAAGGGAGTCAAGGCAACACTGGAAACTTTAATCGCAATAACGGGGGAACTACCAGAGGCAGAACGACAATGAGAACCAGAGCTCGGCTGCTAAGTCGACTGCATCGGCCAACACGGTGTAGAGTGGAGGCCAAAAGAACAGTGGAAAACTGTTCATGATGGATAAACAAGCAGCAGAAGATGATGCGGAAGTGGTCACCGGTACTTTCCTTGCTAATAATACTCCTTCTTTTGTTTTATTTGACTTGGGGGCGACCCATTCGTTTGTATCTAGAAGTCATGCTAAGGCTATGGGTTTGGGGGAGTATGAGTCTGTAAGGGATGAAGTCTTTATTATGTAATACCCCCATTTGTCTAAGAGCCTTCAGCTAGGATCCCTAAGCAAATAAGAGTGCTACCATCTCAGTTTCCTGAGGTACTGTATAACAAAGTATAGCAATCCAAATACCATAAAATTAAAACTTTACTCATAAGGCTTATTACAACTTAACCAACTAAAGTTGGTGATATAAATTACAACTTTCTTACAGCGGAATAAAATAAAGTACATAAATTAAAAGTGGAAGTCTGAACTAAGTGAGCTAGACAACTAGGTAGACATAGCCAACATCCTCATGCATCTCCCATGAGCTCCCGAAACAGCTAACTCAAGACCTGTCAA
>VHZZ01022882.1:0-10101 GCA_009801015.1 Silene noctiflora | reverse complement strand
TGAGTCCACCTCTCACAATGGCTCACAAAACAACATCACCATAATCACACCTCCAACCACCATCACCATACGACTCCACCACCACCACAATATAGAAAAAACATATAATCATATCATAATACAACCGTCACATTATAGCATACAATTCCACAGGCAACTGAGTAGGAAAACCTAACTACAACGCATTCCCATGCAGCATCAATCATCAATCTAATCATATGAGCAATCACACATCAACACAAACACCTACAACAATCATATGACCCGATTACACACAATTGTAACCCAAATCCAAGACATACAGACGGTGACGGTGACTTACCTTATTACACGATTGATAGACTGGGTCAGACTCGGCATATACCTCAATTCCTACGGCGGACTTCTAGGTATTACTTTTAAGGTGAGGGATGAACGAGAGGAAGAGAAGGAACGGTCTAGGGTTTTGGGGAAAAAAAGGAAAAGAAAGAAAATAAGAAAACAAGTCGGGGAAATTCTATTTTACGCGTAATATATTTCACGCTGCCACTCTGCACTCGGTCGAGTGCCAAGACACTCGACCGAGTCCCCTGCACTCGGTCGAGTGCACCACTCTCGACCGAGTGTCACTCACTAGGTCGAGTGCACTACTTAAACAACTATTGTTTTGACGAATAAGGTCATTTGGTCAAACATGGTCAGTCAACGATCCCCCCCTCCCTAAGGGACGGGTATTACAGTATTCCCCCCTTAAAAAGAACTTCGTCCCCGAAGTTCAACTCCCGACTCCCATGGCTGACAACCAGAGGCAAAACTGGCAAGATCCACACGAACCACAACTCAACTAAACTCACCATCTGTAGACTCGAAGTTATGCCATCCCCATCATCATACTACCATAACCGTACTGCCATAACCATCATCATCAACACATAACATATATTGAACATACTGTCAATCATCACGACATACTACTATCACAAGAACTCCTTGCACGCATATCCATATACATACACATATTTTTTTTAAGGATAAACATAACGGAAAGTCATCACAAATACAGCCTTCTAACACGATTTTCCATAAGTTCTAGAAAAAGGTTCGCAAAAATCCCCGCGCGGGCAACGCACTCTACCCCCCTTAAAAGGAACTTCACCCCGAAGTTCACCTTCCATTCTAGTACGGTCTACATGCCCTTAATGGGTCCAAGATCGGCTGGTCTACATTCATGGTCAAATAACACTGTATTATTATCATTTCTAGTCAAGTCCAATCCACAATATTATCGATTCCCCACTGTTTTTTTTTTTTTTTTAGGGTCAAGTCTCAAACGGTCTCACCATCATGTGCATACGTCTAACATATTATGTTTGCCATCAATACCCATCTATGTTAAGCCAACGCACAACAAGAGAACAACACTTATAAACAAGGACACTCGGCCGAGTTAAGGACACTAGGTCGAGTCACTGAAACTCGGTCGAGTGCGCAGAATGACCAAATTCCAACTTGCCTTGCCCAAATGGCACTCGGTCGAGTGTCATGGGTACTCGACCGAGTTTGCTCTACTTGGTCAAGTACATCCTGCACTCGGTCGAGTCCTCCTAGGCCAGATTCTTCCTAAGTCAACATCAAACATCGATATCCGAACCTGCAATAAAACCAACATGATGACTCGAAGTCATCCAATCATAACCAGTCAACAACGTAAGAAGAACAAATATCTGGGCCTTATGGTCGTCTTACATCATAAGCAGTAATGTGCCTTAAGGCACCAAAAGTAACACATGGAATCCATTAATAAGGTTCAAACATGAAACAAGAAACCGACACTAGTCCTCATCCTCTTCATCCTCACCCCAGCCAGCTGCCGATGCACCTCCGACGTCATACCCACTACCGAAACCAGATGATCCGGCGCCGAATTCCCCTCCGTGGATGGGTGAAGGCATGCCATAGCCTCCTCGAAGCCACTGCCTTTGCTCATCCAGCTGACTCCCGTAGTTCACTCCCCACGGCTCGACGAAGCATCCCCTCTGGAAGTCCTGCGGCTCTCTCCACGTGGTCCGATCCACCCCGTAAAAGTGAAACACGTCGCTATCGTCACCCGGTCCTCTCCACCAAGCCGGTTGTGCCAGCCCTGCCCCGATCCCCTGCTGCAGGGTTATCTCATGCAGCCCTCTCAACACCAAGGTGTTGGAGAGCCGCTCCGTCAACTCGCTCATCTGAACCCGGGGGTCATGAACTATGGGATAGCCCGAGTACTCGTACGTGGGTCCCTCCTGAGGTAGCGAAGGGGTCTCCTCATCGGTCTCCCGAGGTGCTCTAGTCCTCCTCGCAGCAGCTCGGCTCAGCTGAGCCGGTCTCCTCCTACTTGAAGAGTAGGTAGGCTCAGGCAGGTCCATCAAGATGTGCCCCGGGATGGTGTAATCCGGGGTAGGGACCAACACATAGTCCGTCCACTCCGGTAGGTGGTCAACCGCGGGAAGGTTAACCGGGTTAGGCAAGGTCATCCACAAAGTGCCCCGAAACCTCCAAGCCAAACTCTCATTCCCCAACCGGCTTATCCCGGCCATGTTCGATCACCAACTCCCTTAAGACACTCTCATCCACGCACCTAGTAGCTCGCACCGTATGGGTCATCAAAGATACAAACATCTCCATTTGCCGAAAATCGGCAAACACTACCATGGGGTACTGATCGACTGGAGGAACAACGCAACCATGACTTGATTGGCCCCTCTCGGCCCTTGACCTCTTGGTTGGATTGGATCTCGGCATACTGAAAGTAGCATCAATTGACAACAACACTTTTGGCTCAAGAATAGCAAGAAACCAAGAAGAAATTGTAGTTTACCAAGCTAGGAAAAGGAAAAGCTTTAAGACGGATTTTTCGCTTAAAATACTCCAAAATCAAGTGTCAAATATGTCAATACCAACAGCCTATAGCCTTTTCTAACATCAAAAGCGTAATTGAGACAGTAAAAATCAAAAGTTTTGGGACAAATCCTAGAAATTTCGAGATGGATTTTCACAAGATTCGGCTTCAAAACAACAATTTCTATCATAAAACAAGGGCTAAAATGATTCATAGTGAAGGTAATTACATCTAGGACGGGTTCGTAGCATGAAAATCGATCCTAGCATAATCTAATTTGGGGAAAAATTTCAATTGCAATCTGATAACTAGAAAGGGTAACCTTACCTTAAATTAGCAAAAGATTTGGCAAGAATGAACTTCAAACGAAATAAACAAGTGACAAGAATAATCCTTGGCTTTAGAACACTAGAGCAAGCTTGAGAAGTTTTGAGAGAGATTTGGCAAAGATTGGTGTTGAAAATAAGGAAGAAAGGGTAGTTTTATAGAGTTTTAAACAATTACCCGACTCGGTCTAATTTAGGGCACTCGGTCGAGTACGGGTCGCACTCGGTCAAGTGCAAGGCACTCGGTCAAGTATCCAGTGCACTCGGTCGAGTGCGCAACTGGCAGTGAAAAATTTCATTCTGCCCAATTTTGCACTCGGTCGAGTTAACCTCACTCGGTCGAGTGTTCTAGCTGTACTYGATCGAGTGTTGCCAAAAACTGAGAAATTTTCAAATTTGGGCCAAGAGTGTTGTCGTATCAGTTATTCCTGTAAGAAAGTACATCGTTCAGAGTCCGAGGAACGTCCCGGAACTCGTCACTAGTTAGTTTTCATTCACGTTTTACGAGGCCTTATACAAATTACACCGTACCCTAAAATTATTACGCATCAAAACTCAACGCAACTAGTAATTATATCCACATGCTTATGCAACTTAGCAATGCTTTCATACATTCAATATGCAATAAACAATTACACCACTTCATGCGTCCAATTATACTCACACCTTTATCACAACATCACTTGTATACCACGAGTCTCTTAGACATGTACAAAACAGGTAAAACGCGCATATTCGTAGAAATAAACTTCACATATGTCACATAGCATATAAGCATTCATCTCATATTGTAGCACATCATAACACATCATAACACATCATCCCACCCGAGTTGCTGGCTTAACCATATTGGGGTTGGGTCCTTAAATGAGGGCGCATACTCACCCAAAACCAATTCATAGGGGCTCCCAATATACATACACCAGATTCATTTTAATTTGACCCGCTAGATTCATTGGGTTCATTGGTTATAGGTTCCAAAACCGTCGCACTGATACCACTTTGTAACACCCCCACTTACCAAGGAAGCCAGCACTAGACCTTCCCTAGTAACCAAGGGTGTTACCATCTCGGTTACACGAGGTAAGTACATATCAAATGGACCATAATGGAACAACTTTATTATTAATTACATTTATGTGGACAAAGAAATACAAACTATAACAAGGTACAGATACAAGTATGATCTCTATCAACTATGCTAACAACTGTGTCGGCGATTCCCGTTCCCATACATGAATCTCACAAAAAACATCCAGTTAAGCGTCTAGACCTGCATGCCAGACTGCTCACCACTACCGAATGGATCATCACAGTTTACAAAACAACACGGGGTCAGTCAACTGAACAACTATATACAATAATGCAACCAATGCGTAAAGTACTACACTGCGACCACCAACACCAACATCTCACCACACCACTCCACATCACAAGTAACCGACTACAAACTGAAGTATGTAGCCCTGCCAGTGGAAGACCGCAGCAAACCACATAATCCACCCAAATCAGTAACTAACTACATACCGAAGTGCGTAGCCCTGCCAGTGGAGGACCGCAGCCAACCCTCTAAACCACCCAGATACCCATGTCCCTTAATGTGCAGATCCCTCCTACGCTAAGTGAACGCAGGAGGCGAACGATGGGGGTGAGTCCACCTCTCACAATGGCTCACAAAACAACATCACCATAATCACACCTTCAACCACCATCACCATACGACTCCACCACCACCATAATATAGCACAAACATATAATCATATCATAATACAACCGTCAGATTATAGCATCCAATTCGACATGCAACTGAGTAGGAAGACCTATCTGCAACGCATTCCCATGCAGCATCAATCATCAATCTAACCATATGAGCAATCACACATCAACACAAACACCTAWAATAATCATATGACCCGATTACACACAATCGTAACCCTAATCCAAGACATACAGACGGTGACGGTGACTTACCTTATTACACGATTGATAGACTGGGTCAGACTCGGCGTATACCTCCATTCCTACGGCGGACTTCTAGGTATGACTTGTAAGGTGAGGGATGAACGAGAGGAAGAGGAGGAACGGTCTAGGGTTTTGGGAAAAAAAGGAAAATGAAAGAACATAAGAAAACAAGTCGGGGAAATTTTAATTTACGCGTAATATATTTCACGCTGCCACGCTGCAGTCGGTCGAGTGCCAAGACACTCGATCGAGTCCCCTGCACTCGGTGGAGTGCACTACTTAAACAACTATCGTTTTGACGAATAAGGTCATTTGGTCAAACATGGTCAGTCAACGCCCCCCCCCCCCCCCCTAAGGGACGGGTATTACATATAAGGAGGGCTTAACCCCGACTTCTAGGCACCTCTTACATTCCATAAAATCATTATCTTATCATATTTGTAATACCCCGTATTTTAGGTTGGTGAATGCAAGTCAAATTATGTTTTATAAACGTAATTCAAACGGAATTGTTTTATGAGATTATTTTACGTAAAGTTGTTTTTATTTCACAATTTTATTTTAATAGTTACTTTGCATTTTATAATTATTTTATAAAATGATATTCTATTTTATATTTTATATTTTGTGATTAATTATATTTTATATTTTATATTTTATATTTATTTCCTATTTTATACGTATTTCATTTTTTATATTTAAATTCTTATTTAATAATTATAAATCCTAATTCTTTTCCTAAATTCAGTATGGACCGAAATTATACATCACCTTATTAGTATTTTTTTTGGTTTATCGAATTTGTAAGATAATAATAATAATAATTATGATAAATAATATATTCCTAAAATTAATTTGGAAATCCTATTAACACCCAAAAGTCTTTATTTTATTTACTATAAATATTCCATAATATGACCTATTGTGTTTATAAATCAAGGGAGAGCTTTCAAACCTAATTTTCAGATTTCATAAGCCCTAATTACCTCACACAAGTAAGTTTACGAAACCGTCTAAAAATTATTATTAATTCATTTATTTACCTTGCGCTCGCACCATCTTATACTAATTTTTTCGTCGACTACGCTTGACCTTGGACCATAGTAATTGACCTAGGACGAACTATGTACTACCGTGATCAAGTCAGACCATAGTAGGATCGTCGTTGACCGTCGTATAGGTTGTTAGTCGGGTGGTAAGTCGATGGTGTCGGGTTGATGCCGTATGGATAGGGGACGGGTTTGGACCCTATTTTTGTGAACGCCTTGTCCTGTGTTTGGGATGGTTGGCCTTAGGGGAAGGAGTCGATTCTATTAGTGGCGCCTGTGGTGGTCTCTGGTGCCCGTAGTGGCCGGAGTAGGAGGATTCGTTTAATTGCGGATTTTCGGGTTAATGGTTTAAGACGAGTTGTATGCCGTGTATGTTGGTTGCCGTGACAAGAGGAAGGTACGGTTTGATTCGTGGGTGGTAGTCGATCCTAATGATAGTGCTGTGGTGGTTAGTGGTGGTGGTTCGTGGCCATGGTGGCCGTTTTTACTCGAAAACAGGGGAAGGGGAGTTGTGGTGTTGTGTCGTGTGTCGTGAGAGGTGTAGGTGTGTGTATGATTGTTGAGGGAGACGACGGTGAGGAGGTTGGTGGTGGTTTGGGCGGAGAGAGTATGGTAGTTGTCCCGGTTTTGGTGGATGTAGAGTGGTTAGAACACGGGTTGGGTGGTGGTACGTGTGGTGCGTCGTGCTTGTTTTCTGTTTGTTTAATTCGTAAAGTTTATATAATATTATGTATGATATATTATGATTTGTTTAATTAATTGTAAGTCGGAGTTTGTAAATAGTAATGAATTCGTAATTTACGTAACTTAGATATATCATTAAGTGACTCGTATAATTAACACAGATACGGAGTTTGTAATCCTATTTAATTAATGAGTTAATTTGATTTGTTTATAAGACACGTATAATTATTTATTTCTTATGACGGTATTTACTAGTTGTAATTATATAACGTGACGGTAATTAATATATTCGATAATAATAATAATAATAATAATAATATGCTTATATATAATGGTGTGAGACGAATTTTAAATATGAAGATATTTGAGTTGATTGTTTATTTGTTAAAGTTACTTAATAAGTTAGTTGATAAATCAAATATGATACTGATGGTAATGGGACGTAATTAATTGACATCGTAGCTTGTCTATATTCTATGTAATTAATTCGTAAGTTGTTTGAGTAGTTAGTAATTGTTATTTATTATTGTTTGTTAAGGTGACGGATATCTTTCATTGTTTGCTAGGAGTTGCTATTTGGAATACTTTGCTGAAAGGTAGGATATACCTACTCAACTGTGTTTTATATATGATTATTGTGGTTGATTGATTTATATGAATATTGGATGGTTGTTGATAGTATATGATCTGGATGCATGAGATTGTATTGATTGAGTTGGCATGATATGAGCATCTGTGTTGTTGATTGTTTATAATGATGGATAAGTATTATTGGCATGGTTATATGCATTGTTTAATTATTGATTGGCATGGCATGCATTGGCATTGAGTAGGATTTTGGAATTTATTGTCGGGAAGACAATGGAATTGAATTGGAATCGGAAATGGTTACTTTGATTAGGCCTATGGCTTGTCTGCAGGCCTGACGATGGTGGCTTCAGGCGTTGTCCTGGATCTCAACGACGGTTGAGTTGTACCTCGGCCTAGGGAATGGCGGGTTGGGTGAATCGGGTTATGATCACGTGGTGGATTGAAGTTGTGTGTGTCATGATGCTGAGGTGCATCAGTTGCATGGTCTCATCATATTGTATGCATTATTATTGTTTATGTTGTTTAAGTATATTCTACTCAACCTCGTGGTTGACCGTGTATTCGTGAACACCTATGATGAACCATTTTGAGGAGCATATTTTGACAGGTCTTGAGTTAGCTGTTTCGGGAGCATCGTGGGGATGCATGAGGATGTCGTCGTCTACTTAGTTGTTTAGACCACTTAGTTCAGTCTTTCACTTTTAATTCATGTATTTTATTTAATCCGCTGTGAAAGTTGTAATTTGTGCCATCAGTTTTAGTTGGCTAAATTGTAATAAGTCTATTAAAGTAAAGTTTAAAATTTCTGGTATTTGGATTGCTATACTTTGTTATACACTATCTCGGGAAATCGAGATGGTATCAATTCTATTTGCTTAGGAGGCCTAGCTAAAGCTCTTAGACAAATGGGGGTGTTACAAAGTGGTATCATAGCGAATGATCCTTAGACCTAAACCAAATGAACCCAATGAACTTAGGATGTGTATAAGTAAAATGAACCCCATGTAGAAACTGTTAGGAGCTCCTTAGTGCGGTTAAGAAGGCTCCCTCAATTCGTACCCTGGCCCTCTCAGTTTTGACCTGGGTAAACCTTTGGAAGGGATGATAGAGAGGTGAGAATTAATAGAGATTTAGACTTAATAGGAATCTATGAATGCTTGTGAATTTAATCTAACCTTGTTGCAGGATGCGGAGTCAAGGTAAGTTTTATGTGATAAAGCCAATAGGCCTATTTGCTGCGTGTGATATTAATGTTGTCTATTTCTATTTTTATATTATTTGTGTATATACCCATATTTGAATGCATTAATATGTGTGGAAAAATTTAAATATTTTTATTATTATTACTTGTTATATTGTTTGAGAAATTAAATTCATACCTTGTTTTATTTACTACTTGCAATTAGTAATACATGTCTAGTGATATGCGGACTATTTTGCCCCAAAGCCATGCATTTTATGATAATTATATGTCACGTAGACTATCCTTAAACGTCATGGTTAACATGCTAATAATGAACTTATATAATGGAAAAAAAAGGAACCATTTTGACCTTTGAGACCTTAACATGTTGACCCATATAGGAAGTGAGTTATATCTTGATAAGTTGACTTACCCTCTTATAGACCCCCTTGTGAAAGTATCCCTCAGTATCTATGCATGCATTCACCTTACCACCTTTCTAAACATAACACCTTCATAACCTAACTTGTCTGCTTATGTTCCATAGGATGTTTCCCTATACTTCCACACATCCCGAGGATTTCTTCATGCTACCAAACTCAGACTTTAACCAGCACTGTCGAGACCTGGAAGCTCACATGGACAAGTATGGAGCCTGGGGAAACCCAGAGTATATAACCAATACACACCTGAGAGCCTATGTCCTTGTTAGCACTCTTCCCTATTATGGAGCACTAGGAGAAGTCAGACATACCTATATGAAGAAGTATACCTCCCATAGTCTCAAACTCGTACATGAACCTAACTACTGCAACGGAAGTGAATACCCTCCACTATATACCTTCGATTATGTCTCAGGACACTTGAGGCATCTGATCTATAATCACTGGGTTGATCGTGAAAGTACAACCAATAGACCCCCAAAGCCGACTCAGAAGGAAAAGAGTGAGTCTCGTGAAGTAATTGAGATCATTAGTGATGAGGAAGTGAGTCTCGTGAAGTAATTGAGATCAGTAGTGATGAGGAAGTAAGTGAGTCTCGTGAGGTGATTGAGATAAGTAGTGATGATGAGGAGGAGGAGGAGGAGGAGGAGGAGGAGGAGGAGGAGGGGGAATATGAAATGCAGACTGGACCTTACGATGATGATACTGACCGTCTTGGACCTCCACCTCAAGTTGCCCCAGATGTCGACTCAGACGATTATCCGAAGCCTAGTTGGGCCCGTGACGGGAAAAGACTCAAAAGAACAAGATAAAGAAGCATAATTAWTTTATCTATATAGTTTAGCTAGGAATTTTTATTTAGTCTTTTGACAATGTGTGCGCCGATACCCAACAAATATCACTCTAGTGCTTTAGTGTTGAGTACATATGTTTTGATAATGACAAGTGGTTTATGCTTAATTATACACTATGCACTTAATCGTTTGTTGAATCCTTATAGCTTGGA
>VHZZ01022865.1:19870-32184 GCA_009801015.1 Silene noctiflora | reverse complement strand
CTTGTGCTGTGTTGCTATGTTTGGTTTGTGTTATCAGTAACTGACCCCGTTTTTGTGTTGTAATCTGTGATGATCCATGTGAGGATGGTGAGCAGTTGTTGAACAGGTACAACTTGATACGCATTCGCATGGGATGGCTGGGGATCACCACAAGTTTAGAGTCTTCCGCTGTGTTCCGTTTTGTAGCTAGTTTTAGACCTTTGAGTCATTTGTATTCCTTACGTTTGAGACAGTTTTAGTTGGCCTTGTAATCAGTTTAAACTTATCTATTAAAGTTGTTTCTTTATTGTCTAATTGATTATCATTGTCTCGGGAAACCGAGATGGTAGCATCTCTATATCTAAGGTGGCCTGGTAAGGCATTTTGGAGTATGAGGGTGTTACAGCTCCTCCACCATCATTTGGGTTGTCCAAAACTCTAGATCCCATTTCAATTGGATGATAGACATTAATTTGGAATTATGATGGTTGTGTTGTTGTGTAGTTATGGTGGCCGTGGGGTTGGATGTAGGAGGTCCATGAGTTGGGTAGTAGTGGTGGTGGTGATGGTGGTGGTGGTGATGATTGTGGCAGTTGTGGTGTTGGTGATATGGTGAGGTAGGAGGGTTGAGTGAGTAGGAGTGGGAGAGTAAATAATTAACAAGGGGGAAGGGTAAGTTAACAACTAAAAAAAACAAAAAAAATAGAGGTAAGTGAACCGGCTAAATAAGTATCAGGTTACTCATATTGTTATGAGAAGAGGGAGGTACTAGTACGATTTATTCTCAGTTAAAATAAAGTTGAGATTATTATAGGAAATCGGCCAATAGTTTGGATTATTTATGTAAATAAATTAAAAAAAAAAAAGTAAATTAAAAATTCCAAAGAATGAGGAGAGAAAGTTGATGAAGAAGAAAATGAGTGAATAGCCCAACGTGAGCTTGAAACTTCTGGAACATACGACATACTTTCCCTCCATCTTTTCCCCCAATTCTTCAGATCCCCAATTTCACCATTTTCCAATTCAAATTAGGGTTTGCGAAGAAACATGGAGAACGCAGGAATGTCTGATGAAAAGCATCAGACTTCATCCTACACTTATTGGGTTCGACAATCTACCGCCGACGCCGCTCCATTGCCGGCGCCTAAGAAGCTTTCTTCTCAAGATCAAAATAATTCTTCGCAAACTCCCAATTTGGGCTCCGTTTGGAATTCGGTATGTTTTGTTCTCCTACTTTATACTTTCATATTTATCTACTCACTTCGTCCAAACCCGTGTTTAATTAAAGATAACAAATGATTGTCACAGACGCTATATTTTCGGTATCTACTGGGGCGATAAATGCCTCTTTTTGCGTTTACTTCCTCCGTCTTAATCATCTATTTTCTTCGTTGTGAGGATATCTTAATCAAAGTTAAACAAATGATTGGGAGGGAGTAAATTCCTTTTCTTGTGTTTTCAACTGTTTGATTAGATAAATGTTTGTATCTTAATCAAAGTTCAACAAAAAAGGTTACATAACTTCTCATATGAGATGCTTTAATGAAATACGCATTGTATGGCTGTATTCTTTTTGGTGGTATGTGGGCTAGGACTTATTTGATTCGTCATCCTTGGTTGATCTGACATTATATTTATGTTAGGCTATTGTTTTGTGGAATGCTATGATTTGATAAGAAAAAGGCGGGAGCTTTCTACATTACGCAGCATAGTTTGAGGGCAGCTAAAACAAATCATTGTTTGAAACTGTTTGTATAGTCTAAAGCAGATAAAATGGTACGGACAATGGAGTACATCATTACGCAGAAATTTAGGTAGTCTCGTTCTTTCCGGCTGAATTTTAAAGATGTGGGTGAATTGTAGCATTATAATTAATTGTTTAACTTATTTAACTTATTTAACTCATCAGATCAAACAAATTCTGCTCAACGTTAGAAAACTTAATTGTTCACTGTTTTTGTACCACTTGAGCGGTTTCTTTTATCTTGCTATATTTTGCATACTTCTGTAGAAAGCTTGATTTTATATTGCATCTCTACTGAATCCTAGTAGTCTCTAGTATAGTGTAGTAATGGAATTTTAGTGACAAATGATATTTGAAATTTGGAGAGTCAAGGAAGACGCCGATAAGATCATGGTCGTAAATCTAAGCTGCAACAATGTGCCACGACGACTTCATAACTGTTTTGAGTGTTACTATGTTAGTATCTGAGCAGTATTGATGACGTTTATGGCATAACCACCAAGACTATGGCATAATGACTCCTCTACGATCAAGGCATGAAATGATGCTTCACGCCTAGTATCTAGTGGAAGTTTTTTTCAGGATTTTTGAAGCATGTTGCAGTTATTTCACACTCAAATTACAGGAACTGATTATGCTTACCTGAAAAGTCATTTGAGTAAATAGTTATACCCTTAAGTTCATTATACAAACAGGAAAAAAATGTTCTGCCATTCTATGACGAGGGAAAAATGGAAATGTGTTACGTTGTGAAGCTTAGTCCTAGTTTTCTTAAATTCTGAAGGATAAAAATATATAATTTGTCGCTAGCGAGTCCATAGCTGAGTCATGGTGGTTGATTTGTTTTGATGGACAAACAAGCCGTAAAACTTCAATATGGTTTGAGAGGCAGGGAGGATGAACTAGAGTCGAGTGTATTTGCTGTCTTGTCATCTTCAGTAGGCATTCTATTTTCAGCTTTAGGTCGGTGTTTCAAGTTAATTTTTTTAATACTCGAGCTTTATTAGCCAGACTATAACAGCAGCTGTTTATAAAGACGTTTTATCATGAATTAGAAAGTAAAAAGGAAACAGTAACTCCCATGTGGTTTTTGGCATATTCACTTTATTGATTGCACATTTGCTTTGGTGATGGTAATTGCATCACGGCTTTGCTTTCGTGTTCTACGAACTTATAACATTTTTTATATGTTTTAGGCTGGAACATGGGAGGAAAAAAACCTCAATAAATGGGCAACTGAAAGGATTACGGTTAGTTATCTATATCTTAAATGTTATGACTTTCAGTTATGGACAACCGATTTTACTGCCCCCTTTGGCCCTGGCACTTCACTTCTGTATCTATTAAATACATGTTTTTGGTTAGAAAGATGAAGGAAAATATTCAAAACGCTCTCGCTCTCTTTGTTTCCTTAATTTGTGTTAATGATGATCAAGCATGTTGTGTTGGTGTTTGCATTCGTTGTCACTTGACAAGAAAACATTTTTGTAACTACAAGATCACATTGTTCTATTTGTGAGCTTGGATCGTTGGAACTGGTAGTTGGTATGCGTAAAATGTTTTCCATGGCTGAAGTTGGCTTAAATCCCTGAGTGTTTCGCCATCGGCTACTTGGTTTGTCCCCCTCCATAGAGTTATTTGATTAGCAGCTCCACCTGATACATTTTCCCTTGTCACCATGTTTAACTAAAATGTGGCTATTACTCCAGATTTCGTAGCTTTTGAGCATTGAGAATCTCCTATATACTATAAGAATAGGTGACCTCAAACATTTTCCCTCCAAAATGCATATTATTAAATAAGGAAACTAATGACAATTAAGTTCATTAACTAAATAAACAAACTAATAACTACAGTTCATTTCTTTAAATTATTATCTTTCCATTAAAATCAATCTTTTCATCAAATTATCTTTCACTAAAGTCTAAATAAAGTATTATTTTAATTAAAATAAAATAAAACTGATTTAAAACTATAAATTGCTAAATCTTTTATTGATGCGCTTATTAGATAGTGACTTGACCGATACTTCGTATAAAAACAAAATTGTAAATCGCTGTTATTAGTTCCGTGACAAAATAATTGGAAAAAAAAATTATTAATTAAAATCAGTAACTTGATGGTATAAAAGTATTTTCATTCAATTACGTTTTAACTCAATACTCAATTCTCTTGATTAATTTTCAGTTCGGACTTTTTTTTTTATCAAAGCAAAATACAATGATGACAAATGTGAATAATTAATGAGGTATCAATTTTATATAAGTAATTTTATAAAAATAGGAAAACTCTATAGTTTGTACCGTGCATAATGGGGTCTAAACTAGTATATCTTCAAATTAGATGGCTTAAATGTCATGGTACCAACATGATGACTTGCTTCTTGGTCATCCCTGTCAGAGCTTTATAAATGACCTTTTGGCTACTTATTACTGGATGCTTTTGATTGTTCATTTCCTGGCGTCTATCTGTATCATAGTGGCTGACTAAGCTGGACGGAATACAGACACAGATGATTGTCCTTTGTAAAAGCATCACATAAGTTCTAGTTTGATGAGATGTTCATTTCATTATCAAATCGCAGGAGTTGCTTTCATCTGTGGGCTCTCTGGAGTTTTCAAATGGCAAAGCAGAAGTGAGCGAAGTTTCGACTTGTACAGGCGATGTGAGTGTACAGCTTCCACATCATATTGCTACGTGTGATATTGTGCCTTGTTTGTTTTATACTAAACTAGTCAAGAGCCCATTGAATGAGTATTCAGCTTGAGATATGATAACTTAAAAGATTATCAACCTTGGGGAGCTTCTTATCTCAGGATCTCAATTTTATTGACGACGTAGTACTAAATGATCTGCAATGGACATTCTATTTAACAATATAGTTAGGCTAGCAAATGGAGGTGGTCCAACTGAAGTACTGAGCTGATAATATCGTAGACTTTGATTTGTAATTTTCATGATCTAAAATTTATGTTATATTCATCATATGAGTTAGGAAGCGGAGTCTCTTTTGAAGCATTCAGAATTCCGATACAGATTTGGAACCTGTTGAACATATCTCTCGGACTCCAGTAAGTGCGAACAACATATAATAAAAAAAATGGGGGTTTATAATTTATTCACTTACTTTGCACTTGGTTTGTAACATTTTAAATGGCTCGGTGACTTCTTTATGCTCATCCTATTGTGAAGTTACTGATTATTTATACATGTTACAATGCACTTTTTCCTTAAACGCGAACAACACATAATCAATAATAGGGGAATAGTAAAACATTCAATTATGTTGCTTAAATAGCTCAGCTGCTTATTGTAGTGTGAAGTTGTTGAGTGTCAATACACATATCAATGCCCTTTACATAAGGAAACAGAATCGCTGTGTTTATTTTTTTGAGTGTGAGATTGCGTACATTTGATCTTCACTTTCCTTGCCAAGGCTGGAGCCATGAGGCATTGGGTAAATGTTGTTATGTTTGTGAACTCTTCAATGCTGTAATGTTATGGTAATGTCATTTGACTCGGATGTTGTAGGCTTTCTTGGTGACTGTGCGTAACAAGAAACGCGTTGGCTATACATACGAGCTAACTCTTGTTGTCAAAGGTTTGTACTTGCTTCTGTACTAGATGCTCTATAGTTTTTGCCAAGAAGATTCTGTAATCACTGGTAGGTACAGGTGAATGGCTGGTTGGTGGTGAAACAAAGAAGGTGAAGGGATATCTAGACATCCCTGAGTTCTCATATGGTGAGCTAGATGATCTGGAGGTATGCTCTGGCAATTAGCTTTTCTCTAATCTTTGAGATTCTAGAGTTTGGTTTTGTGTCAATAATGTAATCCCTAGAGAATTACCAACTTTTGTGATTAATTGACTATGTCTTAATTCTTATCGTTCCGTAAGAAAAGATTAATAGCTATGTTAGTTCTCTCAACTAATTATAATCGTGTGGATGCCCCAAATCATAAGCATTAAGTATGATAAGAATTGAATTTATAAGAATCTGATAATAAAAGTCATACAAGATAATGCTTTATATGTCAAAACTTTATGCAATGTGATGTTCCAGCTTTTGAAGCTGAAAATCTATTCACTTATCATGATTAATAAAGGGAAGATAGAGAATATTTAGTCTAACTTAGATAAATAAATATGTGATAATTCCTATAACTTGATAAAGGTAATTCGAGGGTAATGAAATAAAGTAAAATACTCCCTCCGATGCACGCCAATGGTAACATGGACCCACTTTTTGTGAGGAAAAAAGTGGGTCCATGTTACGATTGGTGTGGATCGGAGGGAGTATGATGCAACTGTAAATGATGAATTTGAAGTGATGCCATGTGTACAGTTCTAATAGGACCCAGGTGAAGGGGTATCGGTTGATAAGACGTATCATAAAAGAAGGCAATGAACCATAACTTGCTTTGGTGGGAATGATTGTGCATTGTTAGTTGCATGATTGCGCCAATTAACCAGTCGGGGTGCTGGAAGATTGTAAAATTGTGCAGATTCAGAAACAGAATTTAGCACTATATCGCAAACATCCTACTGTTTTCTCAGTTAATATTTTCGGTAGATGTCAAATTGCGACTAGGTTCCAACTTGTGCCAACCCATTACAATGCATATCCTGAAGGACGCCCCTTGATGAAACCTCTAAAATACCCCTGAAATCATATACTATAACAATTAAAAAAGTATCCAAACCATAATATTTTCATTCAATGATGATATAACTTGGCTAAAAAAACTTGGATGTAACACTCCAGTATATCTAAAAAAATTGTAGTATATGGTGTCACGTTGTCACTCCTCTCTAGTTTATGGGTTTGATCGTGTTTATCATGTGCTTCTAATAGACATTGTCATAACCTAATCTATAATTTTGTTGTGTTTTTGTGATTCGTTCCCCCACTTGTACTCATTCTTGGAGGTTGTGGTGGTGTCCACCTCATTGGATGTACAATCAATCTGAAGGGAATTATTATTGCTTTTCCAACGGGCAGACACCCTATTTTTTGTTTGGATAAGAGTTTTATAGGGGAGAAGGGTAAGAGGAATAGGAACGTGGTTGTTCTCCTTCCAAATCTTTCTTATGCTGAGAAGAGTATTAATTGAATGTATAAGGGGAAAGGTGTCCCCTTACTTTTCTCCCTTCATTGCCCTTTAAAGCTCAATCACAAGACCCAGCAAGGGAAATGGGGAAATAGTGTCCCTTCCATTTATTTTGAATTCCAATTGCGACATGGTGCCTCCATTCCTTTCCAGATTCCTACATCCAAATAAGAGCTACTCTCTCCATTCAAGCCTAAATACCCCATTTCTTTTTGCACATATCCGAATACACATATTGTAAATTGTAAAAAATTATAAAAGTCTGATATTCTTGTTACTCTTAAAGGCAATCAACCAAATTTTCGATTGTCTATTCTTTTATATATAATGCAAAAATTTTAAGGATTCTATTTGCTCATGAATAGTTACATAAAGGCAAATGAGGGATTTGGATTTGATTGTTATTTATCTATCAATTATATTTTGTTTAAGCTTAAACCCATAGAAGAAGTACCATGAAAGCTCACCAGGTTACATAACCAACAAAACCCGGCTACAATAACGGTAAAACTCTCTTATTTTTAGGCAATACGTTCTGCATGATTCGTAACAAGAAATTTGAGGTTAGTTTTTTCAGCCAATGAAAGTAATTCCTGAGAATGGGGTAAAAAATGAGGAATAGGGCTAATCATAAGAACTTTAACAACAATGGTTTTCTGCTAGACCAGGCCCACTCCATTTACAAATGGTTGTTTTTCCATTTTGGAGACGTGTTATTGGTCAGAGGCTTGTTATGTCTGGCTATTCTGAGTCTTTCATTCATACTGAATGTAGGTTATGGTGAAGATAAATGAAGAAAAGGATCTTCCTGCTCAAGATAAGCAGAATATTAGACAAGATTTGAAGTCTTTCTTACAACCTGTACGTGAGAGACTCGTGCAATTTGAGCAGGAGCTTAAAGAGAGGTAGAAATGTCAATGTACTTTAATTTATTGCCATGTAGCTCGCTACAGGAAATTGCGGGAGTTCTTTCAGCAACATGTAACATTAGAAGGTTAATTCCTCAAAGGATTGTCTACATTGATGGGTCATTTGGTTTTTGCTAAGGTCCTTCCCATTGTGTTTGTTGTAAACTTATCAAATCTGCAAGAAGGTTGAGATTTTTGTTTAAAAAGTAACCATATTCGTTCTTCAATCCAAATTCTTGGTAGGTGGCACTCTTTGATTAAAATATAACTCATATATATTCAATAAATGTATAGAATTGATTGGAATGGAAGGAATACTACTTTTGTGAGGTGAGGTACTGAGGTATGACCATTGGCAGGAAGATGATCCTTTCCATTCCTTTTGGGTCTATTTCCTTTCTTGAGGAATACTATATTACTCGTATATGTTTCCATTTTACTCATTAATACTTTTCTTTTAAGTTAAAATCACGATTTCTGATTGCCGATTGATCTTAAATATGGACCATTAAGAGAGGGGTACTTAACCTCCATTGAGCTGCAATGTGGCCATGTGGCGAGTGTCATTCGAGTTCGTAAAGGTTAGAGTCGACCTGCGTCAGCTTAAGCCCTGTTCTTTTTAACTTTTTAGAGCTCAGTTGAACTGAACTGAATGAAGCTCAACTGAACTGAACTAAATGGAGCTGAGCTTAGACCTGACAAAACTAACCCCGACCCGAGAAGGCTGACCTAAGACCCGAAATGATCCGAACTACATCACCCAAATGTGACCCGAAAACCCGACCCAACCCGAACATGACCGGAGGTTTTTTGACCCGTAAGTGACCCGACCCGAAAATGACCCGTTTTGAAACCACCCAACCCGAAAATGACCCGACAAAACATAACTCTAATTAAACCAAAAAGACTTGAAATGACTTTTTCTCTCTTATTCGTTGGCCCGAAATGACCCCACCCAAAATAACCCGACCCGCTTGATTCGAAACCGACCCGACTAACAAACCCGAAATAGACCCGAAACCCGAAATGACCTGAGCCGACCCGAATTAACCCGAAATCAATGAAAGACCCGAACTAATTCGACCCGAACTGGCTCGACCCGAACCCGACCTGTTGACCCGATTTGCCAGGTCTAGCTAAGCTGAAATGAACTGAATTGAATAGAGCTGAATTGAAATAAACTGGGAGGTGAACTGAACTGAAATAATAATAGCAATATTATTAATATTAAATATAATAAAAATAATAATTAATAATAATAGTAGTAGTAGTAACTGTAATAATAATATTATTTTTAAAATAATAATAATAATAAGAAGAAGAAGAAGAAGACCGAGGTTGGTCTTAGATCTGCTTATGGAGGATGGTCCTCGATTTGGCCTTCATTTTAATGTTGATAAGACCGATGTTTTCTGGCCTACAGAGGATCCCAGGAGTCGGCTTCCTGGTGTCCCCCCCCCCCTCTTATTGCTCGGCCTTTGCATGGTGTCACAGTTCTGGGTGGTCCTGTCAGTGTTTGCCATGTGTTTTGGCAGTGACCTTGAGGCGAAGAGTGAATAGGACCATAGAGCTTATGGATTCGGTCGCGAGGATTCATGACCCACAGTGTGAGTTGCTTCTGCTTCGGATTTGTGCTGGTATCTCTAAACTTTACTTTGCTTTGCGTACTTGTTCCTCGCGTGTCTTTGGGTCGACTCAGCTTTCGTTTGATGCGGCACTTCGTTCTAGCGTGGAACGAATTGTCACTGCATCTGAGCCTGGTTTCGAGGATTGGCAGTGGCGGCTAGCCACCTTTCCATTTCATTTTGGTGGGCTCGGGGTTTATGCTGCTGGGGATGTCCTACATTATGCTTTTCTGGCGTCCCGTTTGCAGTTTTCTGGGTTGCAGGCTAAGCTCCTACGTCCTTCTTGTATCATTGTTGGTGGCCCTACTTTTGATGATGATGTGCGCGTTTTTAATGAGACCACGAGTTCTGATCTTCTTCGCAACCCTAGTGAAATCGCTGCCCCTAAACTTATGAAGAAATTGACAGATATATATTTAGCGAAGGTTGCTGCTACATCGAACTCTATTGACTCTTTGACTCCGCGACGGGTGGCATTATGAAAGTCTCAGCAGGTTGCTCACTCACCTGATTGGTTGCGTGCAGTTCCTATTTCTTGGTTAGGGCAGGCTATGAATGGGAGGACATATCGTAGTGTACTTAGCTATCGACTGGGTGTTCCGTTGTTCACAGTGTTTAAACCCTATCCTGCTTGTTCTCGGGTCTTTGATGGTGATGTCTTTGGTGATTATGCTGTCTCTTGTGCTGATACTGTGGGCATTAAGCATCGACATAACCTCGTTCGCGACACCTTATTGGATATCTGCTTTAGGTATGGATTTCTGCCGGTAAGGAGGTTGATATCGGTTTGGTTGATGGGCATGACATGCCCCTTCGTCCGACGGATTTGCTACTTTATTCTTGGGACAGGGGGCGTGATGTGTCGATCTGACAGAGTCTTCCCCCTTGACTCAGTTTAGGATGTATGATTTTGTGCCCGGTCGTGTTATTGTTGATGTTGCTCAGCGTAAGTGTGCCAAGTACCGGGATTTGTGCATGACGGCTGGTTATGGTTTCCTACCCTTGTCCTTCTCTTCTCTGAGGGAGCTAGATACGGATGTTGTTGCCTTACTCAAGCGGATTTAGAAATTCTTTGTGTCTGAGGATGTCGGGGTTCGTGCTGCCACTTACATGTTTTCTAGATTTGGCTTTGCTATCGCTAAGCGAGGGGTGCCTAGATTGTATCTCGGTTGCCCACTAATTTATTGTAAATTTTCACTTTATCTTAATAAAAGGTGCCCCTTTGATACCAAGATTTGTCGTCGATACCCGGTTCAAAAATAATTTGTAAAATACCCAATTATAGTAGTATAATCGGGGTCGAATCCACAAGGATGGCGGGATTTGTAAATAACTCGTTTGAATGCTAGTTTAGTCGATAATAAAAGGAGATGATTAACTAATGTAAACTAATGAATAATAAAGAGATTAAACTAGGCGGAAATGCTAACAAGGATTTGTAGACAATAGATAAAAGAGTAAGGTATTCGGGTTCACCCAAGGTCAAGTAAGGTGGACTAGAACAAGGAATTAACAAGTTATGGCTAACTTAATGGTTTAGTTTTAAAGCCTAATTAGTTAGGTCAACTAAAGTCCTTAGCAAAGTTTTCACTTTGGTCCAAACTCAACAAGTATACACTATCTAGCATCCCCTAACATTGTCATGAAAGAGTATACTAAGCATAAATCAACAAAAGGTTTGAACTTTCATGCAAACATTTCATCAAACACTTCATATGCATATACATGTAAACCAAAAATTTACCCGAAACCCATATTAAATATCCATATTCATTGACCAAACCCTTACTCAAGATCCCCCTAAACCCTACAAGAGACTACTCACACATACTTAAAAGAGAAATGTAAACAATTGAATAAACACGAGCAAACAAAGTAATAAACATTGTATAAATTAAACCAACAATTGTAAAGGAAGTAGAAATGTAAACAATTGAGAATTTCAACTAGAAAGAGTAGAAATTATAGCAACAATAAAGGAAACATTGAATCTTTTGATTGATAATGGAAGAATTCCTTCAAAATCTCTTACAAACCCAATATCAAATGTAAACTATTGAACTATTACTAGATCTAAACTAATTTGTAGGCTAATTAATAATTAATTAAGGAATGATTAAGGTTGTCTTAAAGAAATGTTGAATGCTTAAAACTAGGGTTATGAAATCTAGGGTAGTGTGTACAAATGAATTAGGGAGGGGGTATTTATAGTTTCTAACAAAAATGGGTTAAATCACAAATGAGCTTCTAACTCGAGTAAAGGTGGTCCCAGCCGGTTGACCGGCCGGCTGGGAGTCTTCTGTAGGTTTGAAGAAATAAATTGATCATCAGGTATGCACAACCGGCTGGCCGGCTGCCGGTGGCCAACCGGCTGGAGGGTTTCTGTAACTTTCCTCTAATTTCTTCAATTCTTCAACTCTTCTTACCCTCCCAGTCGCCTAGCCGGCTGTCGGTGGCCTGGCCGACTGGGAGGTTTCGGTAACATTTTGGCACAATTTTCACCTTGGCTCAAATGAGGGGGGCTTCCGTCCGACTGACTGGCTGCTGGCCGACCCCACTACAAAGAAAACACGGAAAGCTGACGGCAGTTCTGACGGAAAAACCATCCCGTCAATTAAAAGCGGGAAACTGACGGAATTTTGACGGAAAAACATTACTGACGGATTATCCGTCATACTTTTTTGGCGCGTTGACCAAGTCAATGGCGCTAAAGTATGTTTGACGGATGGTCCGTCAGACAAAAGGTTTACTGACGGATAATCCGTCAGATAAGAGGATTAGTGACGGATTATCCGTGACGGATAATCCGTCATATAAGAGGCTTAGTGACGGATTATCCGTCACATATCTGTAAGAGATTTCTGACGGATAGTTCGTCACTAATACACTTATCTAACGGAATATCCGTCAGATACTTTTTTTTTTTTTTTTTTTTTTTTTTTTTTTT